>VMDO01007242.1:0-60921 GCA_007922755.1 Pedetes capensis
TTTTTTTTTTTTTTTTTTTTTTTTTTTTTTTTTTTTTTTTTTTTTTTTTTTTTTTTTTTTTTTTTTTTTTTTTGTGATTCTGGGGGTTGAACCCAGGGCCTCATGCTTGCATGCTTTGCATGTGCTTGACCACTGAGCTGTACCCCCAGCCCGTTTTTTTACTTTTTTGAGAAAGGGTCTTGCTAAATTATACAGACAGCCTCTGGTCTCAAGCTTGCCACCTTCCTGCCTCCACCTCTGGAGCCACTGGGATTACAGGTGTGCACCACTGTGCCCATCTCTACTTAGGTTATTTCTAAGTGTATCCACTCCTTTGTAAGAGTCAAAAGAAATCCTACTCTGACTTGAGCATCAAGTATTTCATTAAATCTATAGATCTTGACCTAAAATTAATCCTTTGTATAACATGATGTATTTTCAGATGTAGGGCTAGTAGACTCACAATCATTAAATCATTTTGTATTTACTAATTGATTAATCTCATGTAAATTTAGGTTAATTTCAGAGCCTCAAATTCCTATGATATTTAAAACTTGCAGTGTCTTGAACAGAAAAAGGGTTAATTGAATTAATGAGTTTAATTTAATTGACAATGATTGGAGGATGATTCTTTCTCCCTTTAATCCTTAGCTTTTGAGAGCTTCAGCCATCAGAGACTTCTGCAAATTCTATTTCAATTAGATTTAGTTCGGCATGAGGGAGAAGGGAATTATCAAAAGGAGGAAGATAAGCAATTTTCTTTTCTCACCTGACCTATAAAGTTCTCCTGAGATTGGAACAGTGGCCCTTTGCAGATTCCTTGCGGTACCCTGTGTCAGTGAACACTAGCACATGGGCACAAGAAGAGTTGCATTCAGTGACAATGATATGACCATTGATACTTTGAAAGCAAACCAAGGCACATGGTAGCTTTTCCTTAGGAGCAGCTCCATCTCCCAAAGAGAAAAATATGCATGTGTATTGGTTTCTTGTAGAAAAAGAAACATTAAAAAAATCCCTCTGGTGTCTCTATACTGGAGGGTGGATATTGGAGAGGTACACATTGCTTGGGGGTCAGCGAAGCTCCTCATCTGTGCTTATTGCTTGTGTCACAGGGTGCTCTTTAGTATGGGCTTAGAGGACTGCAGAATTCTAATGGGAATAAATCAACAGCTGCTGGTCATATATTAGCAGACCAGCAGAAAATAAATACTTCATAGTACACCAGCAAAAATAGAAAACCCATGCCTGTTAACAGGAGCATAGAGAATAGGCTTTTTGCACTCTCTTTGTGATTTTATTCAGAGGAGGATTCTCTTTCCTTTGTTTCAAACAGTGTTGATTCTGCTCTTTTGCAGCTCTAAGAAGGAGGAGGTGGAGACAGGGAGCTTGGAGGGAGAGGCAATGGAAGCTGGCATGTGGTGGTACTGAATAGATTTAAAGGTATTTTAAACATAGGCCTTTACTGTTTTAGAATGTGTGTGTGCGCTTCCCTGCCTTATCACCTCCCTTCTGCTCCAGCTTCTGAGAATATGTAACCTGCTCTTGAAATTATGGACCTTTCCTTCCTGATTCCAAATGTTATAAAAAGCAAGTTCTAAAAACCATGTTCCTAGAAAAGTACCCCTGTGATTAGAGAGCTCTTTCTCTGGGAACTGAGGAGGGAGGGGGGTCCTTCATCCTGTGAATTTAGCATTAGAAGTTTACAGCAGGTAGCAACCTGTGGAGGTTCAGCTCTGTAATTTGCCACTTCTTTTATTCTCCTGAAATATGGATTTCTATTCATGTTATCCTTGTTTCCATTCTACCCTGTAATTTGTGGAAAAGAAAAGTATCAGATGTGCCTGCATAACCATCTCTATTGACATTTTGCAGAACAGAACAGATTGGACCTATTTTCTTTCTGCAATCAGTTTCAAGTGTTTGAACCTTCCTAGCAGCTGGGAGACAATATTTATTCTTAATCAGCAACTGATTTCATGAGTCCGATGCCATGTAATGTATGTGACTGTGTATTAAAACACGCAGTACTGCTTGAGTGATGAGGCAGAATTTCAGCAGGAAGACATCGAACATGCTGTGAGAGGGATACTTTGAGATCTCGAAATGGGTCAGATTTTATCCCAGAAATACAATCGATGATCACTGGGGCTATTCAGGTGGAGGCCAAGATTTCCATTTCTGGGAAGACCAAATGGGCAGGAAGAATGCTGGTGGAATTTTATGTGATAGTGGTGGTGATGGGTTGTTGTTGTTGTTGTTGTTGTTAGGTGCCATTGATTTGGGTCCTACTCATATCAACCTTATGTACAACAGAATAAAACACTCTCTGATACTGTGCCATACCCTGCACTATTGTCACTGCTCCTCTGCTATCCATAAGGTTTTCAAGGGCAGATTAGTTCGGGAGTAGATTGCCAGGACCTTTTCCCTAGCCTACAGCACGTGGTGTTCCCAGGCAGTCTCCCATCTAAGAACTAACCAGGCCAACCCTGCTTGGCTTCTGAGATCAGGTGGGATTGGAAGTGGCAGTGTAGAATTAATGCAACCTAAGAGTTGGGGAGGATAATTGGGGTGCTATCATTTGTGTGTGTGAATTTCCCAGGATATCACATAAATTTCAACTATTTTTGCTTGTTTTTATGTCATTATGGAGACACAGAGAAAGGCTACAGTTTCCTACTTTCAGAATGCATAATAGTTACCTTGGGAACTTATTAAGAATGCAGATTCCTTTTTGCACAGTCATGAATTTGTAGTTCGGAAGGTCTAATGTGGAGCTAAGAAAGTTGCTTTCTAAATAATCACCACAGGAAATTATATGCATGCAATTTAAGAAAATTTGTTACTCTTTCAGATGGAGAATAAAGAATGGAGTGTTCTTATTACTCATAATTAAAACTCATCTCTAATCCACAAATATCAAGACATGAAAACAGAGAGCAAAACTGGCCAAAATAGTTTTGTATACTGTGATTATAAATGATAGGGAAGGTAATTAGCACTTTTGAATCAAATGATTGAAACCAATTTTGTTTAGTCTTTTGTTGTTGTTAGGTGCCATTGAATCAGATCTGACTCACTGTGACCCTATGCTATACATAGGGTTTTCAAAGGCTGATGATTTTGGGAGTGGGCTGCTGGATCCTTCCTCTAAGCCTATAGCATCTGGTATCCCAGGTGATCTATACAAGGATTAAGCAGAACCGACCCTGCTTAGCTTCCAGATCAGTTGGGATCAGATGCTAGGGTGATATGACTGTAAACTTAATCTTCGTTATGTCTTAGTAAGTCAGTTAAAATTACACCATTTTACAGGTGGTAAAACAGGCTCAGAGATGTTGGGTAACTTGTCCAAAATTACTTACATAGTAATTATCATGGCCCTTTGGGAATTTCCCTCTTCCCCTTATACTTAGAGAAGTTTATCTACTATGGCTCAAACAGCAATGTCTCCACCAGTAAGTCTCAAATCTCTCTGCAGCTTGAATTTTTCTCATACATTCTCCAGTTCTCAGTCTAATGGTTGTTTATCATCACTTAGCTATTTCTTAGCCATCTCAAGTTCTACATATTCCCAGTTGTACTTATTCTCAATTACAAATTACTTTTCAAGTCTTTGAGTTATGTTTTCAATGTCAGTCAGGGCCACTGAGTTTCTGTAGTGAGTTGCCACAGTGGGACAATAGGTTCTCATTGGTCTCCTTATTGCTCCCTACCTGAAAGACTTCTGCTCATTTTCCCATCTTCGTTCACTTCTTTTGACTGCCTTATTTATCCATCAGTGTCAGCTTAAATATTCCTTCTTCAGGCGTCCTTTAACGCTCTGGAATCTTAGAACTTACGCTTTATTGCAGGGTTGAACACCAAACTTGAACTTGAACCCTGAACCTGTTCCAGTTCAAGTGTTTAGTTTTTTCTCAGAGCCTGAACCTGAACCTGCAGGTTTGGAACCCATGCATGAACAGCAGGGCTTCAGACCAACTGGGTTTGGGTTTGGGCTCAGGAAAAAAAAAAAAAAAAAAAAAAGCTTGAACCAGCACTAGCTCAGAGTTCTGGTTTAGGTCTAGTTTGAAGCTCTGCTTCATCGTAGTTGTGTGTTCAAAATTGGGCTTTCCTGTGAGACAAAGGTTTATGAGGTTAGGGACCATGTATTTTTCATATAGTACTGAAACTTTATGGGTAACACAGTGCATGGTACATAATAGATGCTTGATAAATACTGGTTAAACAAACAAAAACTCTTAGGTTGTCTGATTTTAGATCTCTTCTTACTATGGCACATTGCAAATTAGATTCAATTTGCTGATCTTGTTTCTTTTATCTACATATTTAATTCATCCTGTGTTCATGAAGCAAACATTATTTTAGTAGTACAGGGAGAAGAATATAAATATAAATTCCCATTGTTTCTTGCTCAAAGGTTAGGTGGAAATGATAGTTTATGTTAATCTATTTTGTCTGCATCCCAACCTTCTTATAAAGAAAAATAAGCAAGTGAGTTAGGGTAAAAAAGTTCAGGCCATGCCAAAGAACAGCAGAGCAAATTTTCAGTGGTCTGAGAGCAGTCCTACCCATGCTGCTCTAGCGCTGGCCTGGTGCCACAGGGGCATGTCCTGGGGGGCTGCTGTGATAGAGGGTGCCAGCTCTCCTCTCTGGACTTCATTCTAAAAGGGATGGAAAACTGAGTCAGGAAGATCATATCAGGGTTCTTCTTCGCTGATTTTCAGGTATCTGAGGCACAGTCTGTGTCCTGCGCATGTTGCATCAGGTGAAGTTTGCACAGCAAAGCTCATAACACCTCCGACACCTCTGGTACTGTAAAGAAAACAACAACAACAACAAAAAAAATTACAGAAGCCATCTTTGGACACTAGAAAAAGTTGGGAAGTCACAGAGTCCTTAGAAATTATCATTGTCCTTGAAGACTAAGTACTATGTAATTTGAATAAATCTAGTTACTTAGAAACCTACAGAGAGATTTACACCCCTCTTCACATACCCTTTACCTTCTGAGATTTCCCAGTTTTCCTTTCTATAAGATGGAGATGTTTATAATCTTATGCTTTGTAAGTATAAACATGATCTACTATATAAGATTGCTGTAGTGTTAAGGTGAGCTAATACATTTGTAAAAAACACCTTTGTATATGATAAAGTGGTATTCATTCATCATTTATTAAGCATATATGTACCAGACCTTGTGATAGGCCCAAGAGAGTAAAATAAAAATGAGTCCTTGCTCTCAGATTGAGCTCACAACCTAGGGAGATGACAGATGAAGGTGCAATCATCACATTAAATAAATAAAACTGCAGTTCCACAGCTGGTAGTAGTAATTAATTCTGTCTAGAGGGTTCATGGAACTGAAGATCTACAATGCGGATCTGGAAGGATAGGCAAGATTTCACTAGAAGGAGAAGACAGTAAGGGCATTGCAATCCAGTACCTACTTACAAGCAGTAACGAGAGAGTCATTTCGTTTTGAAAATAATGATAAGTGGCAGGAAGATATCCAGGAGGCATATAAAGGAGGTATAATTGATTCCTTTTTTTCTTTTTGGATTAAGAGAAGACAAACTTCTTCAGAGAAGTTTCAAGGATATCTGAACCATGACAAGAGGTAAAAGTTTAGCAAGGGAAACAATAGTCCATTACTTTATATATACCATAAAAATGCATGAAAATGAGCTGGGAGCCATAGTGCACAACTGTAATCCCAGCACTCAGGAGGGTGAGATAGGAGGATCATGAGTTTGAGGTCAGCCTGGGCTACATATTGATATTTTGTCAAAAAAAATTAGATGTATGATGTAAGCTACTTATAGAAGGATACCCTTGGAAATAAAAGAAGGTACAATTTATAATTTTCACCAGGCAACAGATGCAAACCTGGACCATACTATGCAAAATTAGATGTATCGTGATCCTACCATAGGAACTGCATAGTTAGATGGTTGAATATGACAAAACCAGGGCTCTTTGTCCTCAGAGGGAGCTCCTGGGGCTTCTGGTCTTGAAACAGCAGACATTTTGGATTAGGCAGAGTTTATTGTCTAGGTGGGATGTGCTGAGGTAGGGACCATTATAGTATTGTGGTTAAGAGCACTGACTAGATTCAGATGTTGGTTAATTAACTGTGTGACCTTGGGCAAGAAGCATAACCTCCTTATGCTTCACTTTCCTCATGTGTAAATTGAGAATAGTAATTGGTTATTGTAAAAATTAAATGAGGTAATATGTGGAAAGTGCTTACAACAGGGTCAAGCTTGCAGCATTATATAAATATTTATTTTTTACAATAATTTCATTGAAATAAATAATTGAAATAAATAATTCCACAAAATCTCCCAAACAAAAGAAACAACAATAACGGTGACTACAAAATCCCAGTTATATTCTGGGATTAACCTGATGTTTAAGTTTACTTTAAGATAGTGAAGAAGTGATTTAGGTATTGGTTTGAGCTTGGAGCTTCATTCTCTTTCAAAAAGAAGTATCTTCCAGGTTTTCTTTGGAAATAAGTGGAGAGGAGGAGGAGGAGTACTGATTGATTTGTATTAAAGTCTGGGAGATGTTTAATGCTGGATCAGACCTATCTTAGACTCACAATTTATAGTGATGTATTTTCAAGGCAAATAAAGTTAGAAAAAACAAGCTGGGTATGGTGGTGCATGCTTGTAATCTCAGAGACTTGGATGGTGGAGGGAAGAGGATTGTGAGTTTGAGACCAGAGGTGCCTGTGTAATTTAGTGAGACCCTGTCTCAAAATAAAAACTAAAAAATGGGCTGTGGGTGTTGCCCAGTGGTACAGGGCTTAGAAAGTATGTGCAGAAGACCTGACATCATCCCACAAGTAGTGAAAATAAAAAAAGGTAGAAACAAGTACTAGAAACAGGCAGAACCACCACACTGAGGTTCATATTTGTATGTTTGGAGTTAAATCTTGCCTGCCAGCTTGAAACCTCTCCATTGTAAATAATACCTTCAGCTAATGTCATTCAGTCCTGGTAGGTGCCAGGTCCTGCCCTAATTGTTTTACATGTATTAACTCATTTAATTCTTGCAACAAATTCAGGTAAGCACTGTTACTATTACCATTTTGCAGATGAGAATACTGAGGTATTGAGAGCTTAAAGATGTACTCATCTCTGCCTTTCATGAGCGCCAGATATGCTGGACACATAGTATTTATTGAATCAAATTTGCTTATAGGTTTATTAATATTTTCTAGCAGAACTCATGTAGCTGAATTTTTTAGCAAGAAGAAAATTTGAGAGTCTATTTAGAGGAAAAACATTAACAGCTGTCTTGCCTATATTTGTCCTTGGTATTTTGATTTTTGCAAGACCATATGAGTTAGTAATTATGATCCGCATTTCAAATAACCTTTTAAGTACCATCTTAGGTAAGGCTAGAAATGTTAAATGAGATTTTAAATCTAGGAATCAGCCTGACAAATTAATACAGGCTGTTTTAAATAAATCATTTATATTTGTCTTTGGAAATCATTATTGTGGGTATTTTTTCCTCCAAAGATTTGATTCCTAATTATGTTTACCTCAGGACAATATGGTAATTGCTTGCCTTTTCCAAGCACACACTAGTTGCCGAGGGAAGGGATGGACATGACTAGGCAGTTTTGTAAATGTCAGTGGGCCAGTCTGAGGTTAATGGGGTGCTCTGAATCCTCCAGAGTGAAAAGTCCACACAGGAACATTCTGTAGTACGCCTGTGGCAAAATGAGTTCCAAGAGGGAGCCAAGCAGTGAAAGAGGCAGCAGGAAAGACATAAATAGCAGAGAACACGGCAAAGAAAACACAGAACACAGAGGAGCCATTAGGCACAATTGATCAGGGAGGCAAAAAGATGGTAGTGAATTTTTATTCTTCTCAATGGGCTATTATACAATGCTACTTTGTACCCTAAGTGATTGGCTAAAAAAGCAGACCCCACATCTTAATGCCCTGGGTCAATTATAGAAAATGACAGGGAAGAAATAGTATTCTCAAGGATATGTGATATCAATGGATGTTTATTTGCAATATTTAAATTTTAAAGGACCAGGCTCACAAAATGAATTGTGGTTAGATTAAATGCTTTTCTAAATAACAACATGATGAAATGACCTATTCCTATTTCTCTCTCACCATGCTTGAGTTTGGTGACTGAAATCTAAGCTTAACCTTAACCTTATCATACTTGTTTGTTTCTTTAATAAAAGACATGACCCATAAGGTTTCCTCCATTCAGCAAACACTGAGCAGTAACCATGGGCAGGTAAGCAGTCTAGGAGGAGAGAGAAACACTAAAAAGCAATTATATATACAGATTACTCTTCAATTACCATTATTTTAAATACTCTGAAGAAAAATTATGGTTTCTTAGAACATCACAGAGAGGGACCTGATCTGGACAGGTGTGTGTTGGGAGAGGAAAGAGGGTGAGAGAGTCTCCCGGGAGGAGTTACACTTAAGGATACAAAGTGCTGGGATTTATTAGCACAGTTGGTAGAGTGCCTGCTCTGCACTCTCTGAGGACCTGGTTTCAATCCACAGCACTGCAAAAATGGGAGAAGGATATGGCAATCCCCTTCTGAAACAATCAGCCATTGAAAACCTTGGACTCAACTTGAATACACCTAACAACAACAAAAGATACAAAGGAAATGATCAGGTAGAGGCAGTAATCAAAAGAGATTATGGTGCACAGGACTGATCTTTCTTTATATTAATTGGTTTGGTGCTTAAGGAGTTAGGTACAAAAGAAATTTATCCAACTGATT
Organism: Pedetes capensis; assembly: GCA_007922755.1. Taxonomy (NCBI): domain Eukaryota; kingdom Metazoa; phylum Chordata; class Mammalia; order Rodentia; family Pedetidae; genus Pedetes; species Pedetes capensis. Next base: position 8,765 of record VMDO01007242.1, read on the forward strand.
ATTTCTAGTGTGGCTGAGTAGAGAGAATATTATGGAAATACAGAAGCATCACAAAATAACAAACAGGACACTGGATTGATACAATGTCTTTCTTCTAAAACACTTCTTTATTTATTTATATTTTTTATTAGAATTTTTTAATGTACATCTTAATGTGATTCATTTTGACATGTTTTTCATTGTGACATTTCCATATATGCATTTTGATAAACATTATTCATATAGGTTACCCCTTACTCTCCCCTATGCTTCCCCCCCCACCCTTCCCATCTAAGTTTCCCATCTAAGTCTTCTCTATCTTTTATTTAGTAGTATTTTTCTATAGGGCTGGGATTTAGCTCAGTTGGTAGAGCACTGCGCTGCAGTCTCTGAGGTCCCGAGTTCAATTCCCAGTGCTGCAAAAATGAGAGAAGGACCTGGCAATCCACTCCCAAGGCAATCCCGAAACAGTCAGCCATTGAAAACCCTATGAGAGTCGCTATGAGTTGGATACTGACTTGACGGCACCTAACAACAACAAATATTTTTGTATATGTCCTTGGGTTCCATTTCTGTTTAAGATAGAAACTTTTCTTGTAGTGGTCTTTGTTTTTATCTTGTTAGAACAATTACATGCAATTTCTACTCCTTTTATATTGACATCATTCTTATCTTCCCCCTCTCTTTTATTATGATCTGACCTTTGAATAGGATTTTTCCTTCTTGTAATTTTGAATCAGCTCCCTCATATGAGTGAGAACATGTGTTGTTTCTCTTTCTGAGCTCGTGTTTGTTCACTCAAAATAATTTTCTCTAATTCCATCCATTTTGCTGCGAATGACCCTATTTCATTTTTCTTGATTGCTGAGTAGTATTCCATTATGTATATATACCACAGTTTTTTTTTATCCATTCTTCTGTTGAAGGGCATTTTGGTTGATTCCATATCCTTGCTATTGTGAAAAGTGCCGCATTGAACATGGAAATGCAGGTGTCTCTGTGGTATGATGGCCCATCTCCCTTTGGGTAAATTCCCAATAGTGTTATAGCTGGGTCATATGGTAGATCTATTTTCAGTTTTTTGAGGTACTTCCATATTGATTTCCATAGTGGTTGCACCAATTTACAGCTCCACCGACAATGTAAGAGTGTTCCCTTTTCCCCGCAACCTCGTCAGCATTTGTTGTTGTTTGTTTTATTGATCTTGGCCATTCTTACTGGTGTAAGGTGAAATTTCAGAGTTGTTTTGATTTGCATTTCCCTAATGGCTAGGGATGTTGAGCACTTTTTCATGTGTTTCATGGCTTTATGGACCTCTTCATTTGAGAACTGTCTACTCAGTTCCTTTGCCCATTTGTGTATTGTGTTGTTTGGTTTTTGGGGAGTTTTTTTCTTGAGTTCTTTATAAATTCTAGTAATTAGACCTTTGTCTGATGTATAAAATGAGAAGATTTTTTCCCATTCCGTGGGGGTTTCCTTGACTCTGTTAATTGTTTCTTTTGCTGTGCAGAAGCTTTTTAATTTCATGTGATCCCATTGATCTATTCTTGTTGCAATTTCTTGAGCAATTGGAGTCCTATTAAGGAAATCCTTTCCTATGCCTATATGATGGAGTGTATTGCCTATCTTGACTTCTATAAGTTTTAAAGTTTCTGGTTTTATGTTGAGATCTTTTATCCATTTTGAGTTAACTCTTGTGTATATTGAGAGATGCAGGTCCACTTTCATTTTTCTGCATGTGGATGACCATGTTTCCTAGCACCATTTGTTCTTCTAAAACACTTCTATGTTTACCCTGGCAAGAGGAGATGTGTGATAGAATTATAGATGTATAAATGGATGCATTGCCTTTTTTTGTTTGTTTTGTTTTGTTTTGTTTTTGAAGGTGCCAAGAGAGGGAAGGAAGAGTCAGTGAATTCAGAAGAGGTAGAAGGCAGCAACCAGGAAATATAGATTGCTCCCCACAGGAGTGCAGTTATTATGGGCTAAGGTTGACCTCTCGCTGGACAGAAAGGGTAATGCATAAAAGATGATAGGTGTAAAAAACTCAGATGGCAGACATAAAATAACCCATCTCCAAAGACGTACTAAGGGGAATTCATTGCTGCTCTCAGAGCAAAGGTTTTAAACCTATACAATTTAAGAGTACGTGTTTGCTGATGATTTCAGATAGGTTTTTTCCCTCTGATTTGGGGGATATGGGACTCTAACAACTTTTTTTCTGTGCTTAATGTTGGATCTTTAAATAGCCTCAGAATGAGTCTGACATTAAAAGTAAAGATGAGTTAAAACCCCATGCTTAGAAAAGTACATATAATGCACCAAAACTGTGTGGGAGGCAGTGCTCGGGAGGCTTGGGAGACTTGAGAGGAAGGTTTTCGTGATGCTCACAGCCTGCGTGATAGCATGCTGTGAATTCTCAGGCAGGAGATACTTTGGCAGCCCAGCATATATAATCACATTTTCCTTAGAGCAGAAGATTTTATATTCAAGTTTTAAAATCACATTAAGATTTAAAGAATTGCTCTTTAATTATGAAAACTGCTAAACACTTCCTTATAGTTTCCTTTCAGAAAACGGGTTCCTTGTGGAGTGATTTAAGGCAGTGGGTAGAGTAATGGTAGTAAAGTACAGACTTGTTATGTGCTCATTTAGGAACATGTATGTGTATGTGTTTAGAAGTGAACCCCAGATAGGATTATGCATTACACGATTCTATTTTTATGCATTTAGGTGGATTAAAGGAGCAAATCCCACCAGTATAGTCCTCCTGTAAAGATCATAGTTTAAGTTCATTCTTGAGTGCAAAATAGAAGTAACCCAATATGTTTCAAAATTAATTCTTGATTATTAGTATGTAAATTATAGTCTAATGCCAAATTAACTTCCCAGAGTTAAAAAAATCACTTCACTGGAGGTCTAGATTATTTGAGTTCTGCTTTGTATCAGCTGGGCTGGGATTTAGCTCAGTGGGTAGAGCGCTGCGCTGCAGTCTCTGAGGTCCCGAGTTCAATTCCCAGTACCGCAAAAATGGGAGAAGGACCTGGCAATCCACTCCCAAGGCAATCTTGAAACAGTCAGCCATTGAAATCCTATGAGGGTCGCTATGAGTCAGATACTGACTCGAAGGCACCTAACAACAACTTGTATCAGCTAGGTCCTGAGAGGATATGCAAACTCAATAATGGTTATAAAATAGTGAAAATTTATGTGCCAGCTTGTAACTAGGTATTTTCCATGTTTTATCACATATTCTCGAATCTAATCTGTACCCTACTGAGAACCCAGTCCACACACTGTTCTAATCCACACTTGGTTTTGTAGCCCTTGAAAACTGTTGGAAGAGTGTGGATTAGATTCATGAATATGTGGCATTTCACTGATTCTTGAAAACAAACTTTGGAAACAGGTGTTAATCTTGTCTCCATTTTACAGACTACAGAAAAGGAAAGTTACCAAAATTGGCCAAAATCACAGATCTTGTAACTTGGACAGGCTGGCAATGTGGTATCCCTACAAATTTGAAAAATTTGAAAATTTGAGAAAAAGAAACACATTTTATTGTTTCTTTTATTTTTAAGTCATACTCAATTAAATATTTATGCTAGTTATCCTTTATTCAAGTGTTTTTATTTTTCTTTCTTGGTGAAACACACTTTAGTCACATTAGAAACTAAACTTCATTGATCAATCAGTGTGTAACAATCCTAGGATGTTATTTTTGCTTCTTATTGCTGTTGTGAGAAAATAAAAAATGGATTTTAAGAAATCCCCTTGTAGGTATATAATATGTAACCCACGTAAAATGTATCTTACTATGAACTAACTTTCTATCTCTTTTGTAGTACTTCAGGGTTGAATCCAGGGCCTTGCACATATTAGGCAAGAGCTCTACCACTGAGTTGCACCCTCATCCCCCTTTTTATTTTTTATTATGAGACAGGGTCTCTCTACATTGTTCAGGCTGCCTCTGACATTGAACTTGTGATTTGCCTCAGCTACCAAGTTGCTGGGATTACAGGTGTGTGCCGTAGTGCCCAGCTTTTCTCTTTTTGAGAAGGATTTTGTGCAATAAGTGTTCTCTAAAACATATTTTGAAAAATGCTGCTGTAAGTTTTCTATGGGCTGGAGTTTACCTCATAGTTGGTAGAATACTTACTCTGCATACTCTAAGGCCCTGGGTTCAATCCCCAGCACTGCAAAAATGGAAGAAGGGCCTGGCAGCCCATTTCTAAAACAATCCAGAAACAATCACCCATTGAAAACCCTATGAATAGCAAAGAAGCACTGACGCAGTACAGGGCATGGCCCAGTGTCAGGTAATGTTTACTTCTGTTGTATATAGGATCTCTATGAGTGGGACCCAACTCAATGGCACCTAACAAGAATAACAATGTATTTTCTAAAAATATATTATTCCTTGTTTTCATCTGTCAAATCACTTATGATAATGATTTTAAGGTTTCCATAACTTTGAATGCAACAGCCTCACCTCGGATCCCATCTCATGACTTCCCAAGTAACTTTTCAAACAATTTCTGGCTTTTTTGTGAACATTCTCCCTTTTTGGTTTTCAGAACACTATTTCCTTCTGATGTTATTTCTGAATCTGTCTTCTCTTCTGTTTTCTTTATTAACTTGTCTTTATTTTTAAGAGTCAGTGTTCCCTAAGGTTCTGTCCTTGAATGTTATATTTCCAGTTGCTTCATTTAATCTGCCATATTCATTCTTTATGAAAAATTTCTGACTTCTTTATAAATAATTGTTCTTTCCTCTACCAAGAGCACCTTTTCATTTATGCCACATGCCATATGTTTAATTATATCTCCCTTCTAGGCAGGTGTTGTACCACTGAGCCACATCCCTGGCCCAATGTTATGTCTGCCTTCAAACTAGCCTGGTTTGTCAAGACATGATAGGCTCTGTTTTAGTTAATCTTAGCAGATTATCAGAGCAAAGGCTTACATTTCACATATGCAAGAGTCTGCTATATATCTGGGAAACTCTAGGACAACTGTCTGCCTTCCATTAAGACTCAGGGATCTAGGCAACCTCAAAACTGAGATTCCACTTTCTCAATAATAGTACTATCTTATCATTTCTATGGCAGAAGAGAGACTGGATATTTAGTAGGGGCTTCTATTGCCTGAGCCTAGACTGACTCAGGTCTGTGATGTTCATATGTCATTGCCCTGAACTAACATAGGATTCCATCCTTTGGTAATAGGATTGTGAGGTTTTATTTCCTGGGAAATAAAGGAAATCTGGCAAAGAAAGGAGAGCTACTGGCTGCTAGATTAGTGCAGGAGTGCTATGTTGTTGTTGTTAGGTGCCGTCGAGTCGAGTCTGACTCATAGTGACCCTATGTACAGCAGATCGAAACACTTGCCGATTCTGTGCCAAGCAAATGATCTTATTTATGTTTAAGCCCATTGTTGCAGACGCTGTGTCAATCCATCTGGTGGAGAGTTTTCCTCTTTTGCATTGACCTGCCCCTCTCCCAAACATGATGTCCTTCTTCAGGGATTGATCTCTCCTGACTACATGTCTAAAATAAGTAAGACTCAGTCTGGCTATTCTTGCTTCCAAGGAGCACTCTGGTTGCACTTCTTCTAGGACAGATTTGTTGGTTCTTTTGGCAGTCCATGGTATATTCAATATTTGTCTCCAGCATCATAAATCAAAAGCATCAATTCTTCTCCTGTCTCCCTTGTTCAATGTCCAACTTTCACAACCATATGATGGGACTGAAATACCATGGCATGAATCAGATGCACCTTCATCTTCAATATGACATCTTTACTTTTCAATACTTTAAAGAGATCTTTTGCCACAGCTTTCCCCAAAGCAATGTGTCTTTTGATTTCTTGACTGCTGCTTCTGTGTGTGTAGATTGTAGAATCAAGTAATGTAAAATCATAGACCACCTTAATCCTTTCTCCATTTATTGTGAAGTTGTATACTTACCCAGTTGTAAGGATTTTTGTTTTTTTGATGCTGAGGCTCAATCCACACTAAGGCTTTGTTCTTTGATCTTCATCAGTAAATGTTTCAAATCTTCTTCACTTTCAGCAAGCAGAGTTGTGTCATCTGCAAAATGCAGGTTGTTAATGATTCTTTCTCCAATCCTGATGCCACGTTCTTCTTCATAAAGTCCAGATTCTCAAATTATTTGCTCAGCATAGAAACTGAAGAGATATGGCAAAATCCCTGATGCACACCTTCCATTAAGGTTTTTTGTTTGCTTGCTTTAAATTTATATTTACATAATTAACAGATATGGCATGAAAATATATCAGGAAAAGGATCCAAATGCAATAGAAAAAGCAAGTAGAGTATCAGCTGGTTGCCAGGCAGCATGGATAACTGTTTCTGATTGCTAAATAGCCCACATAAGTTTGGCTAGTATAGTCTCCTTTGCTGGATGGTCTTTAACTGCATAGCAAATGATTTTACTATTATAAATTATGACATTCTTCTTTAGTTATTTACTACATTTTCTGGACTGGTAATTCCATGAATTTGCCTAGAAATTGTGACCCACTTACCCATTTTTTTATTGGAAATTTTTAATGTACACCTTAATGTGATTCATTCTGACATATTTTTCATTGGGACATTTCCATATATGCATTTTGTTATACATTATACGTATAACCATTTGCCCATTTTATTCTTACTAACTTTTTAAGTGTTAGGTAGGGATTCTTTCAGTGCTATACTGAGATACCATGGCAACTCTACTATCTTTTTTGACAATCTTATTTATTTCGAAGCCTGGTAGTCTTACTTATATCTCAGTGTTCTCCTCAAAACTCCACTGAGGTTCTCGCTTAAGCTCTCCTTTTATGTGTAAAATTCCATTTGAACATATGAACTTCAATGGTGTATTTTTAAAACAAACCCATGATCTTCTCTTCTATTCTCAAGACTCTGTGAATAAATAAACAAACTGGCAGGGTCCGCTAGATGTACCATGTGGCTCATTTCCAACCAACAGAATATGAACAGAAATTATGGCCCATACATAATTGGCCCATGCAGCTCTCTGGTCCACAAACAAATTAGCCACCACCACCAACAAAGATAAAAGACCTTTCCTTCCTGGCTTCCGCTTGACTGGAAGCCATGCTTGGAGGCATATTGTTGAAAGTGGCAGAATTTTGAATCAGTCTATGTTGTTAAATGACTACTGTGAATGAGTTCTATCACTCCTAGACTGTTCTAAGAATAAAAAATAAAACTGGCTCCACATGAGTCATTGTTGGATACTGTCGTTACCACAGCATACTCAAATACAGAAACCTCACTAGCTGATCTGTGAAATAGGAAAAATAACCACCTTATTTTGAGAAGTAAAAGAGAAAATATAAAGAAAGAATTTGTTTTAATGCATGACACATAGAAGAAAACTGATCAATTTTAGTTTCTTTACTTCCTTTCTTCTTCCTTTAAGGGTATGAAGAGTAGTCCAATCCTTTTTTATTACTACTTTTACATTTTTTTCCCCCAAATCTCTAGCTCCATGAACTCTCTTTCTGCTCTCCTCTTGGGAGAGAAATGCTGGTTATGAGATTGAACTTGATAAATTTCCTGTGGCCAAATTGAATAGATGTGGATCTAAGTACCTGTTTTCCTCCTGTTCTAACATGCTCCTTCTGCAATTTAGTATTATCCAATATTAATTAAGTGATTAGTATGTGCCAGGCAATATGTGAAGTTCTGAGTGGGTTGTATTATTAGATCTCATAATGTAGGCAATATTTTATAATGCTGAATTGCAGATTAAAGAATTGATATCAGAGTAATTATATAGTTTGCACAGCAAGCATGGTAGAATCACCACATACCTTTATATTCTCTCACTCTATTTTCATTTTCTGTCCTCATTTTAACATGCTCATATGCCCACTGTCTTGAGAAGAGCTGTTCTCTGAAGCTACTGTCCATTGTCTTTTATTATTTTAATTTTCTCTGTGAACTTTATCACCTTCAATTTTCAAGCCACCCAACTCTGTCCTCACCATTCTAATTGAGTTGCCTTTATTTTCTAGTAATCCTTCCAGTGGAGACTTCCTAATTCATATATCATTACCACCTTTCCAAAAATATTTAATTCTGTAGACTACTGTCTTCCTCCTAAAACATGCTCTCCTTCCACTCTGCACTACCTTTCTAGCTACTCTTTCATAGTCTAACTCTGAGGGCTCTTTTTCTTTTCACTATCCTGTAAATGCCAATGTTCTTCAGAGTTCTATCCCCAAAACTTCCTCTTCTAAAAACTCAAGAGAGTAAGGGGGAACCTATATGAATAATATACAACAAAATGCATATATGGAAATGTCACAATGAAAAGCATCTCAGAATGAGTCACATTAAGGTGTACATTAAAAATTTCCAATAAAAACCCTCCATTCTGCTAATAACATCACTGACTAGTAATGCCTCCTAGGGGCTCTTATGGTTTCAACTGTAATACATATGATACTTACTCCTTTTATTTAATCTGTGCATTTCTCTTGAACCTCTTTAATCAATTACTTTCTGACATTCTCAACTTTAGATGTCACACAAGCAACTAAAACACATTTCTGCAAGTGAACCCATAATTCCTTTCTCTCTTCTCTCTCTCTTCTTGCCCCTTCTCTGAATTTTTCCTTCTAACATTTTCCCTCTAAACTTCTCTATCTTAGCAATTGGTCTACTGTCCAAGTTGGAAATTGCACATTTTTGGATCTATTTCTTCATCCTGTCCCTACAGCTAACTAAGCTTTAAGTCTTGTTAATAAGCATTCTATTCCTAAATATAACTCGATAGGTTGTATTTAAAAATCATCATTTCCCACCATTTGCCATTATTGATTCCTCTTGAGCATTGGCTGCTCATGGTATATTATTTGCTGTTCTCAGAAAACAGCAAGCCCTTTCATACTTTGAAAAGTGACATGCCTTTTTTCTCACCTTTTTAGTTGGAAAAATCTTTCACTAATCAGCTATGTTGTCATTGCCTTTGCAAACCTTGTAAAAATTCCCCAGAGATCAGGTTGGCTGCTTGCCCCCGCTTCTTCCTTTGCTCTCATAGAGTCTTGTACTTTCCTGCTTTATAAATATTTACCAGAACCTTTGTAACTACTTGAATGGTAGTCATCTTTCCTAAACCATGAGATCCTTGAGTAAAGAAAACCTATCTTTATTATAGTGAAATGGATACTTCCTAATTTGAGAATGCATTTACTGTAAGGCCAGTACACTAGATGGCCATTCACAAAATGATCAGGTCTACCTAATTTACCAAATTTATTAATTCATTTTAAATTGTTTCAATAGTTAGAACAATTAGGAAGATGTGCAGCTGGACAGTGCTGCAAGCTGTCTCAACTTTAGCCATTCATCCTTGGTTAAGGAAATGACCAAACAGAATAATATTCTCCTTAAGCAAGAGAGGTTCAGGTGACTTCTTCAAAACTCCAGTTTTCATATGAGCCCTCACAATTCCCACAAAAACTTTATGGGGAAAATGCATGATGAAACAGAAAAGCAGATTGATAGAAGTGGATATTACTTCAGAATTTTGGGTGCCCATGATGATACAATTTGGTCAGTCCATCAGGAAAAAACAAGAAGGAAAACTCTAAAATGTTCTCACAGGATCCTTGAATGGGCTGGTGAAAGCCTGGAAATGGTGTGATACTACATGGTAGTGTGGAGGGACATCAGCTGGGGGTAGTGTCTGTGGACATCAATCACACACTGCCCCTTGCTATATTCTGTTTCCCTGATGCTCATATTTGTCTCTGGGACCTGGTAAATGGCAAATGGATAAAGCCTAAGATGCAGGACATTTGGATGCCTGGACTTTAGCCTTTTTTCCTGATTCCCAGGATTTGCCCATAGATACTCATGGGGAGAAAGTGAACATTTTTGGTGTAGTAAGTGTAAAAAAAAATATTCTTTGGGCATGAGGAAAATTCATTCTTAGTTTTGCATATAGTCCTGGTGGGAAATATCTAGTCATCAGGGCCATAGACAGAATCATCCATATTCTTGATATTGCAACTGGAAAACTGCTTCCTCTGGAAGACCATACAGTGCCCATTTGCTGCTTGACCTTTTCCCAGAACTCTCAGCTCCTTATTGCTGCTGCTTCAGATAATGGCTGCATCAAGATATTGATGAACACGCCTGGCACACTGACTGGCAATGCCTGCTAGGGGCTGAACATCATGCTGTATCCTGATGATGCTCACTTTGTCTCTAGTTCATGTGACAAAAGTGGGATGTTGGAACAAAGAGTTGTGTTTACACCTTCTTTGATCACCAGGATCTAGTTTGGAGAGTAAAATATAATGGAAGTAACTCAAAAATTGTCTCTGTTAGAGATGACTAAGAGGTTGATATCTGTTACAGTCTGATTTAAATATCTGCATCTTTAGGGCTAATGCTGCAAAGAGAATGTGTTGATTGGCTCATGATGTTCCTTATATTTGTAGGTATATGTAAAAGGAATATGGCATGTATTGCAGCAAAGACTTAATTTTTATAGACATAGCAAAAAATTTTTCCTGTTATATTGGAAATACTATCCATACTTTTAGATAAATTTGTTCTTAATGAAAGAAAGAAAGAAAAAAACCCAAACTATTAAGATGTATATGTTTGGTTCTCAGTGATGAAATATAATTTTCTAAAAGTAACGTTTTAAGGCTAATAAACCATCTGAGAACCAGAATCAATATTAATTTAAAAAATTCTTAAAAGATAAGCTGTTTCCTAGGCTTGGTTTCTCCTCCTTCCTTTTCTCCCTTCCCCTTCCTTCCTTCCTTCCTTCCTTCCTTCCTTCTTTCTTTCTTTCTTTCTTTCTTTCCTTTCTTTCTCCTTCCTTCCTTCCTTCTTTCGTCATTTTTTCATGTAATGGCACTACTTGTCTACTTCTGAGATATTTTCATTTATCTCTGAATGTCATTTTCTAGTTCAGCAGACTTTAAACATTTTCCTATTCTTTTGCTATTTCCCCAAATGGCATACCAGCTCTTTTTTTATAACTCTAACATTTGAAATTTAAGATTAAATTAAACTTTAATTAAGATTAAACTTTAAATTTAAATTCATTAAAATAAATCAGAATTTTAAATTAAATTAAAATTTAATCAAATAAAATGTTTAAATGAAATTAAATTTAGAATTAAAATTTAAATGCATCCAAAAAATCAGAATTAGTTAAAACTATCATATGTCACATGAAACTAAAAATATGATTTCTACTAAGAAACAGGATATCTTGACTTGTTTGGTAGCAATTTACAAAATGATTCTCCAAGAAAGCCCCATAATAATGAAAAGAAATGACCACAATGGGCCAAAGGAGAAAGATGTAAATGAAGGGTAAAAATTATAGAGGTCAAAAATATTATAAATTATAACAGATGAATGCTAAATGTTGGCTCAATACAAAATGACATTTTAAGAAGAAGCACAAGTCAGGATAGATGGATAGATAATTCTCATATGAAAACTAAAGTTTTTTTTACTACATATAAACTGTGCCACAGGCAGTCATCACATTGAAATATTCCTCTTAAAACTTATAAGACTATTTTTGCCAATTCAATGTATTTGATGGGCTGGTTTTCAGAGAAATAAGCATTTAGTGAACTTACTTTTTTAATTGATTTTCTTTGCTTGTTTGCCTCCACCAAATTTCCCTGATATTCTCAACTCCTCCAATTTCTATAATTTTCTTTTGTTAAATTGATGGCCTTGTAGCCTTCCTAGGTAATACCTGTTTATTCTTTTACAGCCAAGGAATCTCTTAAGCTTCCCTGGGTGGGGCTCCTTTTTTGTCCTCTGGACATGGCACATGTGTCCATTTTGATGCCTCAGAAACTCTTCAAACTCAATATTTCCAAGACCAAGTGTAGATATATTCTTCCCCCTCTCCCTCCCACCATCTGTCCAAACCTGATCTTTGGTGTTCTCTTTTTAGACTATGGCATCCATCCAATGACAACAGCCAGAAATCAAAGACTCATCCTTATCATTCCTTCATTTTCCACCTCCAAACTGGCTTTTCTATAAATTTTCCAATGTGTCTTTGTCATTTGTCTCCATTGCCACCAATCTAATCTTAGTCAGATTGTCCAATCTAGTCCAACAATTATCTTTTGTTAAAGCTACTATAATAATCTATTCTGTTACCTATTGTATGAGCTTGTAAAGATTAAAATATTATACTTAAAAGCTTAGAATAGATGTAGCACCTTGTAATCACTCAGTAAATGTATGAAAACTTAATAAAAGTAACATGTTACCTGGTCTTCTCTTATCCCTCTTTTTGGAAGAAGATTTATTTTTGAAATATTTAATATATTTCTAAAATATGCAAATTGTATCACCTTCCTACTCGAAACCTTTCAATAGCTCCTTATTACTTTTAAGATTTGACTTCATAATATAACCTACAAATTTTGGCTCCTGTATACCTTCACATGTTACTTGGATATACCTTCCCTCTCTGACTTTTTTAGGTCCTGGAATGTGATTTGCTACTGTCCAGTTTAGAGCCTTTGTGGACTTTCCAGAGTATGTCTCCTCTTGCTTACCCCAGCATCCTTTGACTATGAAATACTTCTTCCTTTTTTAAAAACAGATTTTATTTTAAAAAGAAGTTGGAGATTCACTGCAAAATTGAGAGGAAAGTATGGTTTTCCCCATTCTCTCTCTCTTTTTAGTCTCCCATCTGCTCAATCTATTTCTTTCATTATTGACTATTATAGAACCATATTCTCTTCCCTCAACTGTCAATTTCTGATTGTAATTTTTAGTGTGATTATTTGATACTTGTCTTTTCTTCCTCAAAAGACAAACTCCACAGGGAAGGACTATATTTATTATTACTTATCTCTCTCTTCCTAAGATCTAACCCAGTACCTGGGATTTAGAAGGTCTTTGTTAAACATTCATGTTTGTGGTTAAATGACATCATTTATAGAATCCTATATAGTCTCTAAGCCTGCAGCCATAGCCCTGTGGCATCCGATCCCATCAGATCTCGGAAGCTAAGCAGGGTCGGGCCTGGTTAGTACCTGGATGGGAGACCGCCTGGGAATACCAGGTGCTGCAGGCTTGGGAGAAGGACCTGGCAACCCCCTCCCAAAAATCAATCTGCCATTGAAAACCCTATGAACAGCAGAGAAGCACTGACAATAGTGTTTCCCCTATTGTTGAGAGGGTCGCTATGAGTCGGATACTGACTCGATGGCACCTAACAACAACAGCAACAACAAATATAGTCTCTGGGAGAAATATAGCGCTGTATAGGGACTTCTGGTTTAAGATGATGAATTAAAGGCAGCCTCTATGTGATGTGGTAAAACATAGGAGTTAGAATAGGAAGGAGTAGATTCTTTTCCAAGGAAAGAAGGTCTGGAAAGGCACAGAAACCACAGACGAGATTGTGTGATGGTCCCAGTTTGCAGAATGGAGCTGAACAGCAAGAGAATGTGAGCAGGGCACATCTCTAGCAGTACTTCTTATGGGGAGGGGACACAGAACCCTCATCCAAAGAGGTGAGCCAGATAGCACTGGTCATCAGATTGGCAGTCCAACAGGACAAGCCCAGAGTCCTTAATGCTCTTGAACTCTTCCGGTATTTGGTAAGACAGTGGTTTTTCCTGACTGGGGGTGTTCAACATTGGAGATGTGCCTCTTTTTCCCATTCTTGGTATCTGGAAGGGCTGTGATCCAGCACCATTTTGAGAGATAATCTATCGTATGAGACTGAACTACCCTGGAGTAGGTGCTGAAAACAAAGAATTATTGCGGATGGAGAGCCTGGGGGGTGACCTACCACAACGCCAGCATGCTGCACAGTGGCAGCAGGAAGTTACAGTGGGGTGGGGGGAGATGGAATGCTGACACTCTGAGAGGTTCAGGCAACAAGAGTCTTGGGAAAGTTGCTCAAAAGGAAACCCCTGCCTCGTAGGAGAGGAGAGGACTCTATTTCCTTACTGGAATTTTAGACACTGTCAACTCTGAGCTATGGTCAGATAAAAAGATTCCATCCTCAACTGACTACTACCTACATCAAATAAACTCCAATGTTAGAGGCCACAGAAAGAAGCCCCTCCAGCTTGCTTGCATGTTCTCTCTCTCTCTCTCTCTCCCTCTTTCTTTTTTTCTTCCTGTTGTGCTGGGGATTGAACCCAGGGCTTTGCATGGGGTAAGTGCTTTGCCATTGAGCAGCACCTCTAGCCCTTTCCTTCTTTTTGCTTGGATATAGGATCACATTAAATTGTATAGGCTGCCTCTGGCTGAGGGCTCAAGATCTTCCTGCCTTAGTTCCCAGAGTCACTGGGGTTTCAGGGGAACAAGTTGGTGTCTGGCTCTTTATTATTTTCTTTTTTTTTTTCTATTCTTCCCATTCTTTTTTTTCTAATGCTATTTTTATCTTTTTTCTTTTTCAGTTTTTTCATCATTTTCTGCCTGTATATCTCTTTTTAAATTTATACTTCAAATCTGTTAGGCTTACTAATTCCTATTGTTTTGCTTATGTTTACCTAATTCTAGTTGTGTATCTTTTTCCATATCATGCAATCATTCTTTAAATCTTTTGCTCCGTTTCCTCCCTTTTCCCAACATTCATTTCCTTTCTAGATATTTTTCCTTTCTTTTACTTCACCCTTGAACCATCCTTCTACCTCTGCTTTCTCTCCTCCTCCCTTCTTCAGGTTAATACTATTCATACATTCACCCTAAAATATGCTATCACTTCATATCTTACTCTATATTATTATTGCCATTCTTTGTTCTATGGGCATTGGTGGTGCCACAGTTGGCTTTAAGTGATTCTAAGTGTATTTCTGTATATGGCTTGTTTGGGTACTATACCTATTATAGTGGTTTGTCGTCCTCTCTGGGAGTAGGAGAGTTGTGACCTCAAGAGGGAATCATTCACTAAGAAGGCACCCAAATAAAACAGGAAGTGATATCCACCCCCATAGATGCACAGATCAGAAACACAAGAAACATGAAAAAGCAAAGCAATGCATCTCATCCAAAAGACCAGGATTTTTAGCCACTGAATCCAAAGATACTGAAACAGTTGAAATGTCAGATGAATTTCAAAGTGTACTATAAAAATAATCAGTGACTTCAAAGAGGGCACAAACAGGAAAATGAATGAAGTAAGGAAATCAATACAGGACCTATACCAGAAAGTCACCAATGTAGAAGACAAAGTCAGCAAAATGGATGAGAAATTCAACAAGGAAATTGAAATTTTGAAAAAAAAAAAGAAAAAAATAAGAAAACAGGAATATTGGAAATGAAGAACTCAATAAACCAAACAAAATATATAGTATAAATCATCACCAGTAGACTAGATGAGGCAGAAGATAGAATATTAAAGGATGGAAGACAAGATTGAAAGAATACTGCACACAGATACCAACAACAAAATAATAAAAATATGACTACAATTTACAAGAACATTGGGACATTATCAAAAGACAAAAACTAAAAATCCATGGGGTAAAAATGGAGAAGAAATGAACACTAAGGCATAGAAAACTTATTCAGTGAAATTATAGCAGAAAAAAATTTGCAAATCTAGGGAAAGAAATGGACATCCAACTACAAGAGGCCTTTAGAATCCTAAATGGACATGACTAGAAGAGAACCTCCCTACAACACATAATAATTAAAATGCCAAGATTACAGAACAAAGAAATGATATTGAAAGCTGCAAGAGAAAAATACCAACTCAGCTACAAAAAAAAAACCCCATCAGAATTACATCAGATCTCTCAGTACAAACACTAAAATCTAGAAAAGCATGGAATGGTATATTTTAAGCCCTGAAAGTAAATAATTGCCAACCAAAATTATTATATCCATCAAAATTATCATTTAAAATTTATGGAGAAATAAATGCATTTCATGAAAAGCACACACTAAAGCAATGCATGACCACCAAGCCAACATTGTAGAAGATACTTAAAGGAATCCTCACATGCAGGAAGAAGAAAGACAGTCTCCACCATGACAGTACAAGAAAGAATAAGCTTCATGGATGAACAAACTAAAGAGAATGAGGAAAGAATCAGTCATGTCTAACTAAAAAATCAAAAACAAGTACAAAAAAAAAAAAAAAAAAAAAAAAAAAAAAAAAAAAAAAAAAAAAAAAAAAAAAAAAAAAAAAAAAAAAAAAAAAAAAAACAACCAGCAAACCTTGAATATAAATAAGGGAGAAAGCAAAGAACAAATAGTATATGACTTAACCAGGAAAACACCCAACACAATTACAAGAACCAGAAAACCCCTCTCAAAAATAACCTTAAGTATAAATGGTCTTATCTCTTCAATTATAAGCTATAGATTAGTAGATTGGATTAAAACGCAAGATCCAATACTTCATTGTCTGGAAGAAATGCTTTTCACTGGCAAGGACGCTCAGAGACAGTGAAAGAATGGAAACCGAGCAAGTGGAAGCCAAAAAACAAAAATAGTAAAGAAAAAAAAAAAAAAAGGAGTAGCCATCCTTATATCAGGAAAAGCAAACTTCATGTTAAAACTAGTCTGAAGAGACAAAGAAGGTCACTACACATTCATAAAGGGAGCAATCAATCAAAAGGATATAACAATTGTAAATATATATGCACTGAACATTGGTGCACTCAACTTCATTAAAAGAACACTACCTGACTTAAGCTAGGGTTTAGCTCCGTTGGTAGAGTGCTACTCTGTGCTCTCTGATGACCCAGGTTTGATCCCCAGCACCACAAAGACAGAAAGACACGGCAATCCACTCCCTAAGAAATCCTAAAAACAATCAGCCAGTGAAAACCCAATGAGGGTCACTATTGGAACTGACTTGATGGCACCTAACAACAATAACCTGACTTAAAGGGACAGATAGGTCTAGATGCAATAATAGTGGGTAACTTCAATATCTCACTAGCATCAATGGATAGAACATCTAGACAAAAAAAAAAATCAAGAAACTTCAGAGTTAAATATCACAATAGATCAAATAGACTTCATAGACAGATACAGAATATTCCACCCAGAAGCCACAGAATACACATTCTTCTTGGCAGTCCATGGAAACTTCTCTAAAATAGATCACATTTTAGGCCATAAATCAAGTCTTTACAAATGCAGAAAAGTTGAAATAGCTTTGTGTACTTTATCAGGCCATAAAGGAATAAAAGTAGGAATGAACACCAATAATAACATAATACAAATATTACATGTTTCCTCTCATATATGGATGTTACATTTCAATATATATTTAGTATTAAAACATAGGTAGTGAAAGTAGAAGGGGCCATGTAGGGAAAGATAATGGACTAATGAAAGGGGGAGGGGGAAAGAAGAAAGGGTAATAGGAAAGGAAATATATATTTTGTCCTTAAGGCAAAATAACGATAGATAGATAGACAGATAGACAGACAGACACATAAACAAGACATGCAATTAGAAGGGGGACCATCAGTCAGGAGGGAGGGTAGAGGGGAAGGGGATACTGTTAAGGAAATGGGGGAGGTGATCCTGAGCTATGTACAATGAAATGTGTGAATGGAAATGTCATAACGAGATCTATTATGCTGTACACTAAAAATTACTAATAAAATATTACTTGGAAAAATATATATGTTGTTGTTGTTGTTAGGGTCCAGCTCAGTGACCCTATTTACAACAGAACGAAACACTACCCAACATTGTGCTATGCCCGGCACTATTGTTAGTGCTTCTCTGCTGTACGTAGGGTTTTCAATGGCTGATTGTTTTGGGAGTGGGCTGTTGGGTCCTTCTCACCAAGCCTATAACACCTGGTGTTCCCAGATGGTCTCTCATCCTATTACTAATCAGGCCTGACCTTGCTTAGCTTCCGAAATCTGATGAGATTGGATGCCAAAGTGGTATGGCTGTAGACTGACTGAAAAAAAAATATAGCTCTATATAATTGCTATAAGACTTTAAAGACCTAAAATAAAAGGTAACCATAATTTTCCTATTAGCTTCTGTTGTTCGGTGCCGTTGAGTCGGTATCCGACTCATAGCGACCCTCATAGGGTTTTCAATGGCTGTTTTGGGAATACCTTGGGAGTGGATTGCCAGGCCCTTCTCCCATTTTTGCGGTGCTGGGAATTGAACTCGTGACCTCAGAGACTGCAGCGCAGCGCTCTACCCACTGAGCTAAATCCCAGCCCCAGTCTTACACTAATTTAGCATGTTTAAATTTATAACCATTCTTGTCTAGTAGCTCTTACTAACAGTAGATGTTACATTAAGTGTACGCATGTTGATGGAATTAAAGTTATGTTGTTATGTTAAATGTAGTAATTAATTTGCTTTTACTTTTTATTAAGTCTGTTTTCAAACCCAAAGTGTTTTTCTGAAAATTCACTTGCATTAGCTGAGAAACACATACCACCACAAGGGGGCAGAGGTAGACAAATATTCAGTTCTTTTGACTCGACTTTCTCTGAGGATATTCTTTGACAGAGTAAATTGGAGCCATAATATTTTCACTGAGTTTCTCTCTTCATTTGCTATTCACTTTAAAATATATAAATACCTTTACAATCTTCATATAGTGTATGTCTTTTAAAAGATGAGCTGTTGTTTTTGTTGTTATGTGCCCTGGAGTTGGTGTCCCACTACAACAGGGGAAACAGTACTGTTAATGCTTCTCTGCTATTTATAGGATTTTCGATGGCAGATTGAATTTTAGGAGTGGGTTGCCTGGTCTTCTCCCAAGCCTACAGTATCTGGTGCTCAGAGGTGGTCTCCCATCCAAGTACTAACCAGGCCCGACCCTGCTTAGCTTTCAAGATCTGATGGGATAGGGTACCACCGTGCTATAGCTTTTGGCAAAAGATGAGTTGTTGTTAGGTGCTCTGGAGGTGGTATCTGACTCATAGTGACCTCTATGTACAACAGGTGAAACACTATTATCAGTGCTTCTCTGTTGTTCATAGGGTTTTCAATGGTGGATTGAGTTTTGGGAGTAGGTTGCCAGGTCCGTCTCCTAAGCCTACAGCACCTGGTGTTCCCAGGTGGCCTCCCATCCAAGTACTAACCAGGCCTGACCCTGCTTAGCTTCCGAGATCTGATGGGATTGGATGTCATAGGGCTACAGCTGCAGGCAGAAGATGAGTAGGTTATTTAAACTGTAAGCATAAAATAACTCATCTTTTTTTAGTACATTAAGTAATTTTGTGGTTATAAGAATGATATGAGATATTGCAGTAAATTATTAGCTATAAATTTTATAGCTAGTTCCCATTATATTTTCTTACTTTACTGTCCACAGGTATACACACATGTACACACACACATATACACATATTAGTAATGAGAAAAGGGGAGCTTAATTTTTGGAATGACCGTAGAGGGACTATTAAGATATTTGTGTCTTAGAAATGAAAAATGGACTTTTTGAGGGGAACAAGATTTCATCAGATTCTTTTCTTCATTGTTCTACCTTTGTACACTAAATATATATTCATCTTTTGAGTAAGAAAAACACCTTCGGCTGCATGTGGCTTCTTGACCTAGTTCTTATAAACAGTTTGGCTAGGACCTTGTGCTAGTGATCTAGTTACATGATTGACTCTTTTTATTGATTGTTCTGAATTTTTAGTTCTTTGTAAATGAAGAGCCCACCAAATTTAGAGTTGAATTTTGAGAATGTTAGGTTCAGTGATAGTGATGAGATGATTTATTTGTGAACAGATGCCTTAGGAGGAAGTTTAGAGAAAAAAGAGATTTTTAGGAAAACAGAGCAGAAAGAATGAGACACTCATTGGAATTGGGAACCACAAAGATTGGAAACCATTGTGGCAGTTCAGAGACAAATCATCTAAACTTGATGTTGGGCATTCAAGGTGATCCCTAGTCTCCGTCCAAACTCCCTTGTTGTCTCTTTCCTCATGTCTTCACTACCCTATATTCCATTCACCTGGACCACTTTCCTTTCTTGGAAGGTCATACTTTTCTATGCCTCTTTACCTTTGCTCTTGCTTGCTTTCTGACTCTGGAAAAAAACACCTCTCTGTGCTATCCCTGTTATCCCCAGATGATATAAATAAATGAACATACCTGACATTCTATAATTTCTTAAACTCATGGAAGATATTGCTAATAGATCACACTATTGCCCCCATCCTCACTATATCTGGCCTCAGTATCCTTCTCAACATTACTTCTCAGAAGAGCTCAGATATCAGTATCAATTAATTGCAGCTGATTTGTGAGATCGTTGTCATCTAATGACTTAGCTCAAACTGGTAGTTAGTTGAGTAAAAGTAGGACGGGATGGCTTTGAAAAATGAAATTTTGACCTGAATATGAAGACACTAGGAGAACAGAATGTCCCCTTTCACAAATGTGGTTGTAAATGAATAAACCATTTAATCTCAGGGTGAGAAAATAAGGCAACTTAAAGCATTTTATAATTCTATTATATGCATCAAGCTGAATGAAAATATTCATCCATAAGCACCATAGAGGAGGCATGTTTATTTCATCATGACTATATCCCCAGTTGGGAGAAGGGCCTGGCAATCCACTCCCAAGGCAATCCCGAAGCACTCAGCCATTGAAAACCCTATGAGGGTCACTATGAGTCAGATACCTACTCGACGGCACCTAACAACAACAATGTGTCCCCAGTATGTAGTCAAGGGTCTCAGTAATACAACCAGTACTCAGTAATATTTTTTTGAGTGAATGAATGAATGAATGGTGAACACTGGAAAATGCTGTACTTTATGCTATGCCATCTTATTCATTAACCCAGGTATATTTGTACTCTGTGCTGGTGACTGTTCTGGAGGAAGGGCTCCCAGATGTGAAAGGGGCAGTTACCTTTGAAGGGCAATCTGTGACCTTCTAGAAGGTAGCAACTGAAAGATATCAGCTGTACATTCTGGGAAACCTGGGAATGCCTTTTCTAGTATATTTCATTTTCAAATCATCAAAGAATAATGAAATTTAAAGAGTTTGGAATGAACGGAGTTTTATCATGTGTTGATATGGATACTTTTAAATTGGGCCTAAAATATGGACATTCGTACTCATCTAAGACTCAATGTTTGGGAAGATTTAGTTCAATTCTTAATTTTTTGAGGGGAAATATTTCAAAATCTTCCAAGGATATTTAGTGGAATTTCTGTTTCTAAAGGTCGGTTAAGTCCCAAGTAAATTCTTTTATATTGGTATCCTAAAACTAAGAATAGGAGACTCAAAACTGAAATCTTATTATTCATGAGAGTACATTTTAAACCTAAAAACTTGAGTCATAGAAGAAAATGGCCTCTGTACTATCTGTCTCATTTGTTGACATATTAAGAAAAAAATGTATTGAAGCTAAGTAATGGAATGTATTAGTAAGTTACTTAGATACTATTTCTGCCAGAACTGTTCAATAAGATTTTTGTTACAATGGCCCTGTCCTATATTTGTGTTGTCTGATATAGTAGCTCCCCATGTGTCTGTCAGCTTGCCATGCTGTGGAGGCTTGTGTGTTGCTGTGGTGTTGAATGCTATGCCACCAGTATTTCAGATACCAACAGGGTCACCCATGGGGGGACAGGTTTCAGCCGAACTTCTACATTAAGACAGACTAGGGAGAACTACCTGGCAGCCCACTCCCCAAACAATTATCCATTGAAAATCCTATGAATAGCAGAGAAGAACTGTCAAATATATTGCCAGAAAATGAGCCACCTAGGCTGGAAGGCATTCAAAAGACAACTGGGGAATAGTTGCCTCCTCAAAGAAGAGTCAACCTTAATGATAGGAATGGAGTAAAGCCCCTGGGACCTCCTTTTACTGATGGGCTCAAACATAAAAAGACCATGTAGATGGCATAGTTCTGGATAGTGTTCCATTCTGTTCTGCATAGGGTCACCATAAGTTGGATTTGACTCAACAGTACCTAACAACTACAAAAATGTAGTAGCTACTAAACTGCATATGGTCATTGGGATTGGGAAATGTGGCTAATACAATTCAGCAACTGATTTTTTCATTGTATTTTAAATAAAATGATTATAGTTTATATTTAAATAGGTACATGTGCCCAGAGGCTACTGATTTAGAAAGCACAGGTTTAGAAGAATACATGTTTAATTAAAGGACTGATAATTCTGAGGTGAGCTATTAATTTCAACAAATAAGCTACAAGACTGAAACTAGAAGAAGAAACTAAAGAATTATAGTATGGGAATTTTAAAAAGCAGCAAGTTGAGTACTTACTATGTATGAGACCCTATGCAAAGTACTTTCACATTTATCATCTTAGTGAATGCTTATAACAAATATGCAAAAAAATATCTTGTGTTATTTTATAGGCAAGAAGTCAAATATTAAAATGTACTTAGTGGAAGTAGAATTAGGACTTATACCTATATGGTTTCAAAAGCTATGCTATAAGACTTCAGTGAGCAGAAGAAAATTATCCAGATATAATGTTCTGGAAAGTGTGTTCTATGAGGCAAGATAAAGGCTGGAATGAATGTAATATGGAAATACTGACCTGGAGCTTCAAAATTCCTCATTGCTAAGGCTGAGAATGGTTTTTGATGATGTCACAAGCCTGAAGATAAAGGTGGGGTCAGGTGGTCAAATTTAGGTAGGAGAACGATGAAGCTAGGGATCAGCAAGCACTGACAGAGAACACTGATGTTCTGGGTGAACATCAGCCTCATGGAAGGTTGTCCCTTGGGTAGCTGAGTAACAATTGCTAGCCTTACTATCCTCACTAGAGGTGCTGGCTTATGACAACATTCTCAGCTGTGATCTTATGGCTATCCAACTTTGATGACTTTGATATCATTTTTCACTTTAATAATTTTCTGTGACCTGATTTCACCTTCATTTCTCATATAGCTACAGTGATGTGGCATGCACATGGTGAATGTGAGCTGGGGGCACTTCCATGGTGTAATCGTGCATGCTTCCTTATAGTGAGGAGAGTAAAGACACACTTCCATGTTTTAGCTATGTCATTAGACAATACATCTAGGTGTATACATGTTTCAAAGCACCTAAATAACCCTACTTCCCTTGTTCTTAGAATAAAAAGATAACAACATTTTTTCCTGACTACTTTTCAGAGTTGGAGCACAAAAGAATGATTTGGCATTAGGTTGATTATTAAAAGGAGTCATTTAAAGAAGACTATCTTGATTTAAGAACTAGGCTTTCTCAATGATTGAAATGAATTAGGTATGAATGAGGCAAGAGCATCTTTAGCATGCCAGTGCTCTATCTTGCTATCCTAAGATTCTTTTAAAATTAGAAACTCAGTACCAGAATTTTGGGGGATGGGGGATGGGGGAGGAGGGTCATGAGAGGGTAAGGAGGAGGTTATGTGAGCAATGTACAATAAAATGCATATATGGAAATATCATAATGAAACCCATTAAGTTGCACATTAAAAATTACCAATAAAAATAGAAATGATTAAAAAAAGATTCAAATTTTGAGACAAGGTAATCTTATCTAGCCTATCTAGGACTGGGGCTGAGGACTTATGGAATGGAGCTATGAATGGTCAGGGGTATCTGTGAAGGCCAAAATGAGTCTATTACTAGAGGGGAATCCTTTGTCAGATTATCAGTTCATGGAAATAGTGGGCTAGTCTACAGCATGCTGGCAAGAAATGGGACATGAAAAGGAAATGGGATCTCTGAACGTGCAGATGAAATGTTATGTCAGCCCTTAGGGGGAAAGCCAGAGGGCGCTGCAGGAGGAATGAAAAATCAGAAACAAAATAATCACAAGGTGATTAGGGAGCAAATCGCTTGAGTTGAAGCTCACTTACATTTGAGGAAAGGTGCTTCCTGCAACTGGGTACTTGTTCTTAACAGAATCAGTCTTGTAGGATACGTATATTGCCAAAGTCATTGACTTTGGTGCTGGGAGACACAAATATATTTTGTAAAGTTCCAAATTTTCGTAGCTGGGAAAGAGCCCAGTTCCCAGGAAATTATTTTTCTTTGCTCGTTTTTGTTAAGTATCAACCATGTTTAGATACTATGTAGCCTTAGAGAGTTGAATGAAATTTCTGAAAGCATTGCTGAATATCTCCTGGAAAATAGAAATTCAACTAAGGATCCCCCCCAACACTCCTTCTTTCTCTCCTTTATGAAGAAGGGTAATAAAGCTATCTCCTTCCCAAAAATTTATCTCGGCTTTGGGAAGGAGAAGTGGAATTTTTTTTCAATTAGAGAGGAAGTTTACCTAAGCACTATAGCATGTGGATCAGTTAGATCCCCCTTGATTCATACCTTTATTATACCTAAAGCTCATGATTCTGCTTCCCATGTGGTAAAAGGTCTCAAATAGTCCTATCTATTTACTGATCATTCACAGTCCCAGCTCACCTTACAGAGGAAGACAGTTATTAGCCTATGGAAGAGACATGCCAGGTCTCATATGTAAGAGGAAGAATATTCATTTTTCTCTTATTTTACCAAGATGATAGTGGTGGTATCTGTAGTACACAGCTGATCATGGAGCTAGAACTGGACATAGTGCTAATTATAGGCAGAACAAGGAACAAAAAGGCTATTCTGCTGAGCATAAAATGCAGCTCCTAATTCTCTCTTTCTCTCCTTTCACTATACATGTACACATGTCTGTCAACACATGCAAACACATTAAGAACACATGACAGGGCTGTGAGTTAATAACTCAAACCTATCATGGTTTGAATATAAGGTATCCCTCAAAGGTCATTTGCTTTAGTATTCATTCCCCAGCTGATGGCACAGTCCTAGGAGATTATAGAACTTTGCGAGGTGGTTCTAGCTTGGTGGAAGTAGTTCCCTGGAGGTGGGACTTTGGAGGTTTTTACCCCTGACCTGTGGTTCTTCTCTCTCTCTGCATCCTGCTCATGAGGATGTCAGGTCATCTACCATCAGCACTGCCTCCTGCTGCTGCCACACCTGCTTTAGTGCCACTGTGGACTGATCTTGTGACTGTGAACTTCCAGTAGACCTTATCCTTTATAAGTTTTTTTATTTTTTATTTTTTTATTTTTTGCTACAGTGATGACAACTGACCAATAAACTCTTATTCTTTCAATAAATTTCTATATTGGTCACATTCTATGGATAAGTGCTACTTACATGGATCATCTTTAAATATTCATTTGTAAAAAAAATCATTTGTGTTTTCTTTCCTGCTGCATTTTTTCTGTTCCTTCTTATTTCAAGAAACTTTTGTTTCTTGCAAGACAAGGTAGAAACTCTTTGAAAGCAATTCTTCTTTTCTGTTAGACTGGACTCATAAGTGGAGAAATGGAGAGGGAAGAATATCCTTAGGGTCACTGAGAAAAGATGAAGATTCCTTAGTCAGGTCAGGGTAGAGAATGCTGAATCTGCAAATATTGGAACCCTGCACTCTCTTCCTTGGTGACACTCTTGGGTAATGGCAAGATTCTATGTACACCCGTAGAGGCTGATCCCAAGCCATCGTGTTTTCACTCCTAGTAAAGATTCCCAGGCCCCAGGCACACCACAGGGCTGTTGTCAGCCTGAGAGACCATGAGAGAGTGGAAAATGGGATTTTCTGAAGCAACCAGTGAGAACTGAGGACAGGATGAGCCTCTGCAGTATAGTGCTTTGGGACAGAATAAGACACTCCACTCAGGGGAGGGAAAACCTCAATAGTAATTTGGATTAGAATTATCTCCAGAATGGTGGGATTTGGGTTTAAATGGATTCTTTAGGGGCTGGAATTAATTTAAAGAAAACAAAACAATGCTTTATTTCTTGCACATCTAGATTTGTGAATTACAATTATTACCTGCTAACATTCTATCTAGGAACATAAATATCAAGAAAGTTAATACTGCTATGAATTGACCTATGAAGGAAGAATTCAGGGTACTTTGGAAACATAGAAATGTGAGATCTAATAAGGAATGTGCTTATGGGCAGGATGTATTAAGGAGGAAATTATTTTCTGAATAATGACATTTTAGATGCTACTGATAGGATAAATTAGTTAGTGTGGTTAAGTGGAGGTAGGAGGAATAGGGAGTATTACAGGCAATAAACAATATGTGGAAATATCCTGAGATGGAAAAGAGCTTAGGCCAGCCAGGATGACCAAGACACACAGGCAAGGGGAAGAACAGCATGTTCAGAGGGCAAAGAAGAGGCAGGTTCAGATTGAGCCAGGCCCACTAGAACACACTAAGCAAAAATCATAAGGGTATGTGGAAAACCATTGACAGACTTTAAATAGAGGATGGAAGTAGAAAACTTGGGATTTTCTAAGCCTAACTATAGTTTCAGGTTGGGGAATAAATTAACTATGACAGGATATGGAGGGCCAACTAGAAGGTTAGTTGTCATCATAAATATAGCTTGTGGCAGGAAAGATGGTGAAAAGCTTATAAAGAAGATATTTTTAGAAGTTTGAATCAATAGAACTTGATGACCAGTCTTGTGGTAAGGGGCATGAGATGGAAGGTTAAAGAGTGAAAATGCTTGCTAAATTACTGGAATGAGCAACAAAGCATAGGAAATTATGGAATTAAGAAACCCTAGATGAAGAACCTATTTTGGGTTTGGTTTAGAGCACAGTGAATTTAATATGCTTTGGAGATAAGCAAGTTTTTATATGCATGTTATACCAGCTACATTATTGAACATTGTTGTTAGGTGCCATCAAGTAGGGTATGACTCATGACAACCCTATGTACAACAGAACAAAACACTCCTGACTCTATGCCAGGAATATGATCATTTTTATGCTTAAACCCATTGTTACAGCCCCTGAATCAATCCACCTTGCTGAGGGTCTTTCTTTTTTTCGTTGACCTGCCACTCTCCCAAACATGATGTTCTTCTCCAGGGATTGGTCGTTCCTGACAACATGTCCAAAATACATAAGACATAGTCTAGCCATCCTTGCTTCCAAGGTGCAGTCTGGTTGCACTTCTTCTGGGAAAGATCTGTTAGTTCTTTTGGCAGTCCATGGTATTTTCAATATTTGTCTCCAGCACCATGATTCAAAGCATCAATTCTTCTCCTGTCTCCCTTATTCAATTTATACATATGATGTGACTGAAAATACCATGGCATGAGTCAGGCCTACCTTCATCTTCAGTGTGACATCTTTAATTTTCAACACTTTAAGGAAGTTTTTTGCAAGAACTTTTCGCAGTACAATAAATCTTTTGATTTCTTGACTGGTACTTCCTTGGATGTTGATTGTAGAACCAAGTAAAACAAAATCTTGGATATCCTCAGTTTTTGTTCCATTTATGTTGAAGTTGCATACTGACCCAGTTGTAAGGATTTTTGTTTTGCTGATATTGAGTCACAATCCATATTGAAGGCTATGTCCTTTGATCTTCATCAGTAAATGTTTCAAATTCTCTTCACTTTCAGCAGGCAGAGTTGTATCATCTGCATTATGGAGGTTGTTAATTAGTCTTCTTCCAATCATGATGCTGCATTCTTCTTCATAAAGTCCTGCTTCTTGGATTATTTGCTTAGCACAGAGATTGAAGAGGTATGGTGAAAGGGTATAGCCCTAATGTACATCTTTCTTGACTTTAAACTGGGCACTATTGCCTTGTTCTGTTTGAAGGACTGCCTCCTTGTCCATGTACAGATTCCTCATGAGTAAAATTAGTGCTTTGCCATTCCCTTTCTTTGCAATGTTATCCATAATTTATTATGATGCACACAGTCAAATGCCTTTGCATAGTCAATAAAACATAGACATCTTTATGGTATTCTCTGCTTTCAGCTAATAACCATCTGACATCAGTGATGATATCCCTGGTTATACCCTCCTCTGAATCTGGCTTGATTTTCTGGCAGTTCCCTGTCTATATACCGCTGTAGTCACGTTTGAATGATCTTTAGCAAAATTTTACTTATGTGTGATATTAATGATATCATTTGATAATTTCCAATATAGTGTAAAATGGTTATTATGTTCAATAATGTGGAAATTATTGAACATAATAACCATCATTAAGCTATAGTGATTATAATGAGTTCTGTTAATACTGATAAATGAAAGGTAGATGATTTTATTTCATTAGATAAATTAAAATAAACTTAAAAAATTCCACTGGATGAGCAATTACTCAATTTTTTAAAAATTTAATCATCTTCACCAGGAAACTAGCCAAAGATAGATTTTGACACTAATATAATTTATTCTGATTTCCAGATGACAACACAATGCTGATGGAGGACATGTTCTGACAAAAACAACACCTTGAAAGTGATGGATGTTAACTGATAAGATATTAAATTCTTTCTTACTTTCAGTTGTATTGAGATCCCAGTTTACTAACATAGTTAGTGGGCATCCCATCAGGCCACCATGTCTGCACACCTCCACAAGTGTTGACCCCTTAAAGTGCATCTTCCTGCAGGAACCTGAACCCAATGTGGTCAGAAAGGGCCTTATGTCTTTGAGCTGTAATGATGGTGATTAGCTGATAATCTTGCTACTTCTTTGCCCTCTACCTTTCAGGTGCTATCATGACAAAACTGGCCATTTGGTTTCTGCCACAAGCTTTATTATAAACCTTGTCACACATTGAAGAATTACATAGTTTCTAGGTAGTTTTTCTTTCTTCTGTGCAAAGGATCATGGTGGAGCTTGAGTGTACATAGAATTATAGCTTTTCCTTAAAGGAGAGGGAAATAGTAATAGAGTAGCTGCTTCAGTAAGCAAAACAGGTGGCTAACCAATAAGAGATTCTTGCCAGGTTTTTAGGATAAATTTGTTGAAGCTCCTTGTCAAATAACTAATCAAAGTCCTTATCAGATGCCAGCCATGGGTGCTTTGAAAGTGTGTGAGATCTGTTTTCTTGAAGCAATTTTTACTTAATGGTATTTATCTTATTCTACTTTGTAATATAGTTAAATGACAAGTTTTTTTCTTCTTCTATGTTAAGTATAAATTTCAAATATCAGCCAGGAAAGAGTTGAAGGGTTTCTGTGTGACTTTCTCAGCCAGCAGCTTTTTGGCAAAATTTGAATACAAAGCTGGTTGTAACAGCTGAGAAGCACTTAACTGGGCAGATATTTTGAAATGGAAAAAGAAAAGATCAAGGAGAAGGAAGTCTATTGTTCCCACCAGTATGGTCTTCTTTGTGGTCTTGTGTCTGGCAACTTTTCCTGCCCATATTGCCCCAGTGGAATAAAAGACCTCAAATCGGCAGTAATGGTACTGAGTGACTACAAATATGTAACAGCCTTCATGTAGCAGCAAATGATGGAAAGGCCAGACTGCTCAGTGACTAGTAGCAGGAAGGTAGGAAAATAGTTGGTTTGTCTTAGTGGGGGCTCTAAATAAGATCATGTGGCTGACTGTATCTACTCAGTGAGTGGTTGTAAAGATAAAATTATATACTTTGTGTAGGATCTTTGGTTTATTGTAAACACAGAATAAATGTTAGCTATTACTATAAAAGGCCAGAATGGTTAACAAGGGCAGAGATAAGATATGACCGATAAAGTAATTTAAAGTATGGCAGCCTGGGGGAAGTAATCACACTTATTTTATCAGGTACCTTGCTAGGTACTTTAATATAAGTTCTCTGTCCTCATTATCATATCAAATATATGCAGAACATCACCATGTTACAGAGTGTTACGTCTTGGATCTTAAATGTCTCCAAAGAGCCACATGTTAAAGACTTCATTCTAGCCTGTGGCATTGCTGGGAGGTGATGCAACTGTTAGGAGGTGGGGCCTTGTGGAAGGAAGTGCGGTCACTGTGGATGTGTCCTTGAAGGGCATGTTGAAACCGTGGCCTGTTCCCTTTCTGTTTGCTTCCTGGTTGCCACAAGATGAAAAGTTTTGCTCTTCCAAATGTTCCCTGCCATGATGTTCTGCTTTAGTAAAGGCCCAAAGTGATGGGGCCAAGCAATGTTGAAGTGAAACCCGAAACCATGAGTCAAAATTCTTTTCTCCTCTTAATTTGTTTATCTCAGGTATTTTGTGATAGTGAGAGAGAGCTGACTAACACACAGAAGGAGAAATTTAGACTCAGAGATGTTGAGACTATTCATCCAAGGATATATATATATAGCCTGTCAATGGTGGAGTCAGATTGAAAAGTCGGTCTGATATCATGCTTCTTCCAAGGGCTAGAGTTTGGGGCTGCTCCGAGACCTGGCTTAGAAATGGGTAGATTAGCAAGGAGGAAGTTAGAGCTTTGGAACCTAAGGAGAGAGAAACCTGAAAGCTTAGTACAGGGGCCTCTATTCAGCACTCTCAGAACACTATGTGCATGCCTCCCTGACCCTTTCCATACTGCATTATGCCTGGGGATTTTTTTTGGATGGCCTTGACCACTAGACTGTACAAATCTCAAGAGCATATAGATGACTTTCTCTTTATCCCCAGAACCTTACACAGTGCCTAGCACTTAGTAGGTACTCATATATTTGTTAAATGAATGAATGAATTAAACTTAGCCAACAATTGCATGATATAGCACACAAAAGTATGGAGACTAGTTGCAAAACCCAAGTAGAATTGATTGCGTTTATCGTAGAGATATTTTTATAGCAAAGTAGCTTGTATTGTAATAATCTGGTTCAACTCATTATCCAGAGGGTTATGTGCATTAACTTGAAGCTAAATCCATTCACAATACTTTTCATAAAGTAGCTCATAATTTTTAAAGTTGATTTCTAAAAATAATAGTTTATAATAATACATGGCCATTATATCTTTTGGTAGGAATGAATATTTCAATAACAATAGAAAAGATAGAATTAATATTTCAATAGTTATTGAACCCCCACATGTCTGGCAGTCTGCTGTAATGTGGGGGCTTGTGTGTTGCTGTGTTACTGAAAGTTATGCCACTGGTATTACAGATACTAGCAGGGTCACCCATGGTGGATAGGTTTCAGCTGAGCTTCCAGATTAAGACAGACTAGGGAAAAGGGCATGGCTAACCCACCCCTAAATCAATTAGCCATTCAACCTCATGAATATCAGAGAAACATTTTCAGATACAGTGCCAGATTGACACAGGGTCTGCAACAATGAGCTTAAATGTAAAAGAGATTGTATTCCTGGCACAGAATCTGGGAGTATTTCGTTCTATTGTACATAGAGTTGCTATGAGTCAGACCTGACTTGATGGCACCTAACAACAGCATGGTTATTAAAATTTGTTATATTAATCTTTGAATCTTAATACATGAAATGTAGTAGTATGTTAAGATTTCAGTTCATATCTAACCACATCAAGGATCTAGATAAAAACAGAAAAATGGAAACAATTCTAGGAAGTTCATTCTAGGTGGGATATTTTTTATGGTATAGAATAGTGCATAAAGTATAATATTTTCATTTTTAAGCCTCAAGCCCAATTTTCCTAACAACATTACATCCTCCCTTGTAAATGGGCCAACCTAGTTGTCTCGTAGAACACTGATAACCTCAATTAGTTTAGATTTGAGAATACAAGTTGACACAAGAAAGGAAGGAAATGCTTTATTATGTCATGCATTTGCTAGTCACTTTACATAAAGGTGCTGGAGAATAGTACGGATGACTGAGACTCTGCGGCTATTATTTGTTGGGAAAAAGTACTAATAGGGCCAAACAACTGAAAGCCCAATGAAGGATCAGGAGCTGCAGGAGGAACACAGGGGCAGAGGAAGCTGGGAGGTTCATACCAATTTACATCTAATTTAGAATTTGGATTAAAGAGCAAAGAAGCTCAAACCTGCTTAAATCATGCTGCCATCTGTGGTTCTGATGTGGCATTTGGAGAGTAAAAACATACTGGAAAATTATCAAGACAAAGAAAAATTCTGGAATCTCGGTACAGGATTTTCCTTCTGTGGCTAAAAGGCTGAGCTGCTTTGGAAACATTTGCATTCCTTTTCTGCTTCATCTATGCTGCAAAACCTCACTTTTTAAACATAGACATTGCGTTCTATATTAGACATCATTTCTAGGCCTGTCTGGGAGTTACGTCATTAAGAGATATAAATATTGGTAATAACTGATTATCTAACAAAAGGGAGAACAAAAGGAGGATTAAAAATCTTGTTTAAATGGCATATTAATTAATGAGCTCTCAGGTGTTCTGCTTAGCCCCAGTTTCCATGGAAATTGTTTAATGCTGACAGGGAGTTCAAAGTACCAAGAGAGACTGTTTTCAGAGTACCTAAACAGAAAAGCAAAGCAAGAAAGGTCTGCATCTATGAATAGGGCAGCATTTTGTATACACACACACCTGTACTTATGCTTCTTGAAAGGGTGTCTGGGAAGCTGTCTGAGGGCAAAAGATGACATGACTATTCTTTCTTTCTTTCTTTCTTTCTTTCTTTCTTTTTTTTTTACTGGGGTTGAACCCAGGGCCTCGCGCCTATATGCTCTGCAAGTGCTGGACCACTGAGCTGCACCTCAGTCCATTTTTTTACTTTTTGAGACAGGGTCTCGCTAAATTACACAGACTGCCTCTGGTCTTGAACTTGCAATCCTCCCGCCTCTGCCTCCCGAGCCGCTGGGATTACAGGTGTGCACCACCACGCCTGGCACATGACTATTCTTTCAAAAAAAATTTTTTTTCAGTACTGGGTATTGAACCCAGGGCCTCACATGTGCTAGGCACGTGCTCGACTTGCTCAGCTACATCCCCAGTCATATTCTTTTAATTTTAAATTGTTTCTCTATTTTGTATACTTTACATATGTGATTCTATTGTGGGTTGATGTGGCCAGAAATACTTTTTTTCAGAACTCAAAGGGAAATTATGTGATGGAAAAATATCCTAATACTACTTTTTGTGAACTCCTTGGATCATAAAAAGGGCTTCCTTCCAGTTCAATATAAGGGAATTAAAAACAACAACAATAACAACAACAAATATAACTCTTTTTGGACCTGTCTTCTAGATGCAGGCATGATTTAGATTGTGACAGATATCAAGGAAAAGTATGGCTGTCCCCAATTCATAAGCAGCTTAATGTCTTTTCTGTTTTATCTGTATTCAATGTCTATTACAGTCAATGTCACCTTCTTTTAATGACCATATCTCCATGGCAACAGTGCTGAGCCTCATGTGATGGAGAAGAACTTGGACTTCAGAGCTTGAAGCTCTGGGTTCTACTGCTGTTTTTTCTCTCATTAGTTATGAGGTTGCAGGTAAGTTACAAAACATCTCCATGCCTCACTTTTTTCATCTGTAGAACAAGAACAGCATCAGCTACCACAAAAAGTTGTAAAAATTAAATGAGATACTCAGCAAAATTAATACCCTTCATCCCTTCCATCAGATAGCTCAGCCTATCATTTCTTATAAGAAACTCTGTCATAACACCAGTGCTTCTTTCACTGTAGTCAACTCCTATTTCCCCTCATGTCTTTTCTTGCCATAAACAGCATCCTGATTTTCCTCTGGAAAAAATCACCTGTTGTAATCATTTGAGATGTACTGAAACCCAAGAGTATCACACACATATTCCCCTACCCACAGTGTGTGGTTCAGGTGACCCAAGTGGCACTTTCACCTGGGGATGGTGGCAGGTGGGATGGTGCAGGCCCTTTGGGGATCTCTACAATAATGCCCACGGAGGAATAGGGGCTAACACATACATCTTGATAACTTTTTCTTTTTTTGAACTCCTTGATGAAACATGTCTAAAACTAAACCCAAAATGCCCTGACTTTTTGTCAAATGAGCCACGAAACCAAGAAATAATTGCTTTTTAAAAGCAAGCTTGAATATGTTTCCAACACTTCCAACTGTAAGGATTTTTACTAACACCTCCAAGGAAGTAGAACAATTTCAGTGAGGCAGTGAGATTTAAATCTGGAGACAGATCATTTTTACTTGCAAACCTATTTCTTAGGATGTTCTATGTGTTACATTATTGCTTTAATGCATTTAGGGCAAAATAATGTAGGCCACTACTTAATTATTTTTTGTATTTTTGTATAATCTAAGAAGTACAATACGTCTTGCATCCCAAGGAAAGAAACATCCACAGAGAACACTATGAGAAGCCTGTACAAAATAATTATGCATCTTTACCAGAAGTCAGCACAGTAGCTGTCAGAAGGTGGTGTAAACAAGAGCATGATGACCGTGTAATTCCAACTTGGACTTGAACAATCCTGCAGTACATACTGATGGCATCCCTCACAGACAAGAAGGGGTGGGCGGAGGCAAAGAGCATTCACCATTATAGAATGTGGGCAATAAGATAATTGAATTCATTATCCCAGTGGTTTTATAAACCAGATTACCATGTTCTCTCACTCTAATCCACACCCTTTCAATAGTCTTGTTTTTAGGTGCTAGTGAGTTGGGGCCTATGTATAATAGAACAAAACACTACCCAACACTGTACAATGCGCATGATCTTTTTTATGTTTGAACCTATTTAGGTTTGTTGTTAGAGAGCTACAAAATCTGATGCAGATTAGAATCACATGCAGATTGGTTTACCAGTTGAGAATGTCCGATAGTAATGTGGAAAGGCAGATAACTTTATTCTTGTAAGATAAGTAGTGATTCTTTGAAGGATAGAAGACAGCTTGGGAAACACCTTCTAACCTTTGATGCCCACAGAGTTAATGGGAGGGAAAAAAGACCCTCATGACTCACAGAGCCTCTTCAAAGCTCTGTGATTGCTTATCAATATGGGGTCATGATATTGCTATCCGACCTCATTGTGGAGAGCTTGGAACAGATCACAATTTTAGTGCCTTGAAAGACACTGAACAAAGTTGAAACTAAAGTTTTTTTTTTTTTTGTGGTACTTGGGGGTTGAACCCAAGGATGTGCCTTGCACATACACTTTGCAAGTGCTCTACTGCTGGGCTGTACCTCCAGCCCATTTTTTATTTTTTTTTATCTTGAGACAGGGTCTCACTAAGTTATGTAGGCTGCCTCTGGCCTCTAACCTGCAATCCTCCTGCTTCCACCTCCTGAGTGCTGGCACTCGGCTGAAATTGAAGTTCTAAGATAAGCAAAAGGCTGCCGTCACTATGGCCACCAATAGACTCTGAGCTAAAACCAAGGGTCATCCCATTCCTGGGACTTTATCTTATTTGACCAATCAGCATTATTTGGCAAGTTATCATGCTCTCCTTGAAACTCTTTCCTCACTCCACTTCCAGGATGCTTTGGCTTTGCTGGCTGCCTGCCTCCCTTTACTGCACACTTCTTCTCCAGCTCTGCTGGGTCCTTCTGTCTTCAATCCCTACACACTGGAGGTGCCCCAGGGCTGAGTTCTCTTTTCTTTCTAATCTACTTTTTCTCCCTAGGAAATTTCATTCAGGTCAACTGTCTACAAACTGATGACACTCCAGTTTACTTCTCCAGGTGAGATTTTCCACTGGAATTAGGGGCCCCTGTAGCATCTCCACTTAGACGTCTCATGTTGTTAGGTGCCCTAGAGTTGGTGTCCGACTCATAGCAACCCTATGTACAACAGGCGCAACAGAATTGTCAGTGCTTCTCTGCTATTCATAGGGTTCTAATGGCTAATTGCTTTTTGGGAGTGGGTTGCCAGGTCATTCTCCAAAGCCTACAGCACCTGGTGTTCCCAGGCGGTCTCCCATCCAAGTACTAACCAGGCCCAACCCTGCTTAGCTTCTGAGATCTGATGGGATCAGAAGCCAAAGTGCTATGGCTGCAGGCTTAGACATCTAATAGGTATCTTAAACTCATCATGTACAACACACAGCTCCTGGCCTCTCCCTCCAAAGTTGTTCCTCCTTAAACTTTCTCATCACATAATGTCCTCTTAATTCTTTTGGTTTCTCAGACAAACATTAGTGTCACTGTTGACTCCTGTCTTTCTCTCCTGGATGATAATCAGTTCACTCTATTAATTCTTCCAAGTGTATCTGGAATTTGACCACACGTCACCACATTTACTGCTTCCATCCTTGCCCAAAGCACCATCCCTGCTCACCTGGATTACTAAAATGGCTTCATGTCACTGGGATTCTGCCCTTGCCTTTCAGCACTCATGGTACACAGACAGAATGATCTGATGTGAGTCAGGTCTTGTCCCTTCTCCTCCCAAAGCTCTCTGATGGCACCCAACTCAGAATGAAATCTGGTGTCCTTGACCTTCCATGACCTGACCCAGTAAGCTCTCAAAAGTCATGTTTTTTTGTTGGTGCTGGGTTACTCACTTTCCTTCAGCCATGCTGACCTCCTCACTATTGTACAAATGTGACAGGCATATTTCTGTCTCAGGGCCTTTGCCTATTATTTTCTATTGTCTGGGATGTTCTTACCTCATGTATCCAATCAATAATTAATATTATTAATATTAAGTTTTTGCTAAAAATGTAACTTCTGGGAAGCCTTCCTTTACATTTCTAAAATGTAACCATCTAATGCAATACTTCATATCTCCTTTCCTTGATTTATGTCTTTTTTTTTAAAGAGACAAATTTTTAAATCCAAAAGAATTCCAGGTCCCAGCAAGATATTGGAAAAATAATGTTTCTGGTAACATGCTTTTCAGGAGATGGATTTATTTATTAAAAGGCCTGAGCAACTCCTCATGCTGTAGCGGTATACCGAACAGCCCAATCCACAGTTGGGGGTCCTCAACCCATGAGCCAGGCCCATGACACTTAGAGGACTTAGCTACTGGATCAGTGTGCTAGAGGGCTACTGTACAAAAGTACCCCAAACTGGGGGGCTTTGGCAATTGAAATTTATTGTCTCACATTCTGAGGTTAGAAGTCTGAAATCAAAGTGTTGGCAGAACTAATTCCTTCTGACAGCTGTAAGGAAAAACCTGTTCATACCCTGCTGTTAGCTTCTGGTGGTCCACTGGCAGTCTTTGAAATTCTGTGGCTTGTAGAGTCATCATCCTATCTCTGTCTAAATCTTTCCCCAGCATTCTCCTTGTGCATGCATATCTCCAAATATTTCCTTTTTATAAGGATGTATGACTCATTTTGGATTAGGGGCTCATTGTACTCTAGTATGACCTCATCTTAACTAATTCTGCAAACTTCCAATTAAAGTTACATTCTGAGGGTCTAGGGGTTAGGGCTTTAACATATGAATTTTGGAGAGACAATTCAACAGTAACAACTGCTGGCTTCAAATCTCCACAGGGACATCTGAGGGGAAAAGAAAAGATGCAAGCATGACCACAGGGGGAAAAAGTCAAGACCAGCAGAAGGAGCTACTGGGAGCAGAGAGACTCACATAGCATAAGGAAGAATGTATACCCTGGCTCCCTTGTGGTGGAGGGAGTGCCCATAACAGCAAAAGAGAAGATGCCAGATGACCATCTGGCAGAAATTGTGTAGAGCAGATTTATGCCAGGAGTGGACCTCAAAAATTCCCTTTAAGCCTAAAATCTGAAGTGACACCAGTTAACAGGGATGCCAGGATTTACTCCTGACTCAAGCTGTTCTACAAAGTGTCTTAGCTCATGACTGTGGGCACATAGCATCATTGCAGAGGCTCAGCTGCTTTTTGTGCCTTTTGCCATGACACCTTTGCTTCCCTAGGTTGACCTATCTGCTTCCCAAGAGATGGGAACCCTTAGCAGCTGAATGTTCCTGCATATTTTGCAAATAGGATCAGGCACATGAATGAATGAATGAATGAATGAATGAATGAATTTGTTTCTCCGTGCTGGGTCCCAAACCAAGGCCTTTCACTTGCCAGGCCAGTGCTCTACCACTGAACTAAGTCCCTAGTCCCTAGGCTCAGGATTTTAAACTCTGAGAAGATGCTAGAAAGTGAAGACCTCCAATGTGAATTCTTGTTTGTAGAAAGAGGAGCCATTGCCTGTTTCTATTTTCATGCACCAAGGCAGCATAGACAGTGGTTTTATTGGTGGGACTTGGAAATCAGTGGCAGGCAGGCACAGCTGCCAGGAGATGGGGCTGGGAGTACCCTACTTGTTGCTTCTCAGTTCTGAGGGGCAAATGTGTGGGTTGAGGGCTCAGCACTTCAGAAATTGGCAAGTGTCTGTATAGATTCCCACAGACTCCTTGAACCTGACAGGGAAAGAGAAGGGGGAATTCTCAACAAATAACACAATCTACCTCAGTGTACTATTTTCTTCAAGGAAGATGCTATTCATTCAGCTGTTAATTAACTCAGTCATGAATGAATTTGTTCACCAAATATTTTCCAAGTGTTTGGGCTAGTCCCGTCACTAGAGTATGTGTATTCTACTTCTGAAGGTTCTTTTTTTTTTAACTGTTCAAAGGGAAAAAAAGTTGAAAGAAAATGGCAGCTCTAACCCATCCTGCCCTGATACCTTTCATGACAGGCATGTGGCTCACTTTATGAGTTACAGTCTCTGGGACAGGAGGATTGTCGGGGGCGGGGGAAAGCCACAAATAACTAGAACTATTTTTTATTCTCAAGCCATTTGGACAGAACTTAATTTTTATGTAAATTTAAATCATTCAACCACCGAGTTATAAGTGATGGGACTCTGAATAAGAATTATTTCATCTTGTTTCCATATGAGGTCATAGTATTTTATTATTTATTTATACATATCCCAGTCCATAAGAATTTGAAATAACACAAGGAAACACTTGAAATATACACAATAATATAAAATTAAAAGGTGAAAAAGTAACTTATTGAATTAGAGGTTATGATTAAGAAAAATTAATGAAAAATTCATGACATAGATGAATACAATTGTTATAACCATACAAACCTTGGTACTGAGTTGTCTAGGATTCAAAGTGAAAAGATTTCTTCCCATAATTTCACATATGTAGGAACTTAAGGATATGTAGGGAAAGCTTAGTGATAGCAAGTTCCTCATAGAACTATTAATTTACTTTTCTCTCTCTCTCTCTCTCTCTCTCTCTTTCTCTCTCTCTCTCTCTCTCTCTCTCTCTTTGGCTGAGGAGGAAATATTATATTTTCTTTGTGTTTTCCTCTTCCTCTGGAGAAGTTTCCATGGCCATTAAATATATGCAAAATATAGGATGTTCTGCAAACAAAATGATGATCATTACCATTAACCATTAAGCTATTTATATTAAACCATTTAACTCTGCAGCCATGGCACCCTGGCATCCGCTCCTGCCTGATCTCAGAAGCTAGGCAGGGTCAGCCTGGTTAGTCCTTGGATGGGAGACTGCCTGGGAATACCAAGTGCTGCAGGCTACGGAGAAGGACCTGGCAATGCACTCTGGAAACCATCTGCTATTGAAAACCCTATGAATAGTAGAGAAGCAATAGTTCCGGGCATAGCACATTGTCTGGGAGTGTTTTGTTCTGTTGTACATAGGGTCACTATGAGTTGGATCCCACTTGAAGGCACATAACAACAACAACAACAACAATTTAACTATTTGCCTTGGAGATACACAGTAACTTTCATCTTTGAATGATTTTTGTCAATGTATAAGCACTTAGGCAGCACATTTTTATTGGTTTTTAGTTATATAATGAGTAAATACTCTATCCGATTTGTGGTCCTTTGTAATTTTATGTTACACAGTCGGATTTACAGTTTTTGTGGTTGTGATGGTTAATTTTAGGTGTGAACTAAGGGATACCTAGAAAGCTGGCAAGGCATTAGTTTTGCATGAGCCTGTGAAGGTGTCTCTTGAGATCAGGGTGAGTCAAGAGGCTAAATGGGTAAGCCCTGCCTTCACTGTGGGTAGACACCATGCCATTGGATGGGGGCCCAAATAGAACAAAAAGGTAGAGGAAAGATGCATTCTCTTTCTCAGAGCTGGGATACCCCTTTTTCCTGCTCCTGGACACTAGAACCCTGGGTACTTTGATCTTTGGACTTCGGAATTTGCACTTGTTGATCCCTGAGTTCTCAGGCCTTCAGCACGGAACTGAGAATTATACCATCAGCTTCTCTGGATCTGAGGTTTCTGGACTTGGCCTGAACCACACTACTGGCATCACAGGGCCTATATCTTGCAGATGGTCTGTTGTGTGTCTTAGCTATATAATCATGTGAGCCAATTCCCCTAATAAATCCTTACTTATATATGTACCAGTATCTATACAGTTGCTCCTCAACTTATGATGGAGTTTCATGCCAAAAACATCATGATAATTGAAAAGATCCTAGGTTGAAAATTAATTTAATACCCTTAACCTACCAATCATTACAGCTTAGCAACACAGTATACTTAGAGTATTGGTTGTTTACCCTTGTGATCGTGTGGCTGACTGGGATCTGTGATTTGTTGCCACTGCCCAGCATCATAAGAGATTATATAGCATATTACCAGCCATGGAAAAGATGACAATTCAAAATTTAAAGTATGGTTTCTACTCAACACATATCACCTTTTCATTGTTATAAAACTGAAAGATCTTAAGTCCAATCATAGTAATTTGGGGACCATGTATATTTATATGGTATTGGTTTGGTCTCTCTGGATATCCCTAAGTAATACAAATATTGTTACTGAAAGTGAAGGCTCTCAGTGCCTTTCCCATGGTGCTAATTCTGCAGGTGTGCAGAGAGCACACACTGTGGAGGTGGGGTTGCTTCCATCTAGATTTCAAAGGATGTTGCAGAGACCTGTCAGAGGCATGGAGTCACTGTAGAGTCTCCTACTAGGGCAATGCCTAGTGGGTTTTTGGGGACAAGGTGCCCCTGAGACTTCAGAGCTAGAGCTGTTAGTGTGTGATGACAACCTGGCAGAGCTGCAGGCATGTTACCCTAACCAGAGAGCAGCTGCATGGGCTGAGACCAACAAAGCCAAAGGGATAAGGCTGGCTGAGGCATCGAGAGACCAACCCAAAGCCCCAGCTTGCCCGGAAAGTGGGACACAGTCAAAGGAGATTATTCTTAAACTTTAGGATTTAGTGTTCTTTTCCTTGCCGGGATTTTAGACTTACTTGGAGTTGGTTTTCTCTTCTTTTCTGTTTGCTCTCTGTTTCTCTCCCTGTTTTTTGAATGAAATCCTATTGGCATCCCACCATTGTATTTTGGAAGCTGTAATTTGTTTTGACTTTATAGACTCACAACTAGAGAGAAATTTACCTCAGGATGAATTGTGCCTTAACTGTCACCCATACCTGATTTAGAAGAGTCTCTGGTTTTGGACTTTTGACTTGATGCTTGAATAAGTTAAGACTTTTAGGGCTATTGGGTTAGAACAAATGTATTTTCTATGGGACAAGAATGACTTCTGAAGGGTCAGGGTGGAATGCTATAGTTGAACTCTTTGTCACTCTAAAACCCATGTTGCCTGCAGCCATACACTGTGGCGTCTGATCCCATCAGATGTTGGAAGCTAAGCAGGGTCAGGCCTGGTTAGTATGTGGATGAGAGATCGCCTGGAAACATCAAGTGCTATGGGCTTGGGAGAAGGACCTGACAACACACTCCCCCCCCAAAACAAAACAAAACAAAACAAAAACAACCCTCCCCCCCAAAAAAACAAAAAACAAACAAACAAAAACCAATCAGCCATTGAAAACCCTATGAATAGTAGAGAAGCACCATCAGTAGTGTTTCACCTGTTGTATGTAGGGTCTCTATAAGTTGGACACTGACTCAATGGCACCTAACAATAATAGCAATAAAACCCATGTTGTAATTTAATCACTATTATAAAGTATTAAGAAGTGAGACCTTTCAGAGGTAATCAAGGCATAGGAGCTCCATCCTATTCAGTTTGGATCCTATTGCTGTTTTCATAAAAGGGGGAATTCAGCCCCCTTTTGTGCCATCTCACCTTCCTGCCATCCCCCATGTTGTGTTGGAGCTAGAAAACTTTCGCCACATGCTAGTGTCTTGCTCTTGGACTTCTCAGCCTCCAGAACTGTGAGCCAATAAATTTCTGTTGATTATGAATTGCTCTGTCTCAGCCATTTTGACATAGCAGCACAAAACTACAGCAATGGTATTAGGCAGATCAAAACAAATTTGTTCAAACAGAAGTCAAAACTTCTTTCTGCAAACCATCTTTGCAATTTGAATATGGAAAAAAAGAAAAAGAAAAAGAAAAGAAACTAGACAAAAAGTCTAAATATATAGGTGTTTCCTTAAATGACTTTTACAAGACACATGCACTTCTCTTTTTCAGAGGCAGATTTTTTTCTCCAGCAGCCTTTACTTGTTTTGATTTTCATCATATTTGATCATGTTCTTTTTCTGTAGTCTTTGTATGTGAGCCACATCCAAAGCTGTCTCATATCTGTTTTTAAAATCAGCCCATTATGTTGAAAAAATTGTAGTAAAACAAATACTTGAAAATAAAAATAGGATGAAAAGAAAAAGAATTTTCTTTAGCACTAGGTCAAATATGAACATCTCCATCTG
The DNA here is from genome assembly GCA_007922755.1 of Pedetes capensis. Classification (NCBI taxonomy): domain Eukaryota; kingdom Metazoa; phylum Chordata; class Mammalia; order Rodentia; family Pedetidae; genus Pedetes; species Pedetes capensis. The sequence continues at coordinate 51,036 of VMDO01007242.1, forward strand.
TCTAAGCTAATTTTTAGAGCTACCTTTGGACTTATATGTCCATGAAGCTTTGCTACTCTTAACCATCATTTCTTCCTTTTTATTAAGCATGTATTTTCATACTGAAGACTATGCTGTCAGTGTCAGACCTGGGTGAGAAAGAGGAGAGAAAAGAGAAAGAAGAGACCCTTTGTACAACTCAGTAGTAAACTTTTGTTGAAAATATCAGTTCTCAGTTTATGTCTATGTTTTTTTAATAGGATTTACTGTGGGTTGAATTGTGCTCCCCTAAAACATAAGTTCATTTTCCAACTCCCATACTTGTGAATTATTTGGAAACAGTTTCTGCAAATGTAATAAAGTTGGGATGATGTCATAAGGCATTAAGGTAAGCTCTCATCCAATGATTGGTTTTCTTATAAGAAGGACATTTGGGCGCACATACACACACACATACACACCCCTAGGGAAATAAGAAAGGATTCCTCTAAGGGTCTTCAAAGGGAGCATGATGCTGCTGACGCCTTGATATCTGACTTCTAGCCTTCCAAATTGTGAGAGAATAAATTTCTGTTGTTTTAAGCCACTCAGTTAGTGGTACTCTATCATGGCAGCCTCAGGAAAACAGTATAGATTCTCTCAATGTTTTGACTCAGTTATCATCTACATTGTCTTTGAATATGAAGGGACATTCTTACTGTTTTTAGATCCTGATCATGTCTTTGAGAGCCAGTTTTCTTTTTTCGCTTTTAAGTCAAGCTTTCAGGTAATTTTTGCAGGAGTATTTTCAGATATCTTATCCACCATATTGCTGATAACAGAACCACAGTGGTGATGTGTAAAAACAACTTCCCAGAACCTAGTGTATGTCTGCATCCTAGTTCAGGCCATCAGGAACTCTTGCCTGGCTCACTGCTCCCACCTGTTAATCCGTCTCTCAAAATCCTCGTTTACTCTTCTAAGGTTTATTTTCTACACAGCAGCTACAGAGGTTTCTAAAAATAAATTTTATCATGTCCTTGTTGAAATCTTCTCAATGACTTTTCTTCACGTTTTCAATGAGATTCAAACGTTTACTTTGTTTTTTAAGATCCTATGTACATGGGCTCCACTCATACCATTTCCTGCCTCAGTCACCCTGGCCTGTGGCCTTTTCTTAACCTTCTCAGACCTCTTATTCTTGTTATTTTCTCTGGTTCATTGTCTATCCTGGTACCTACTCTGCTGTTTCTCCTCAGACAGATGGCATCATCTTCTAATACATACTCCTGTTTAATTTTCTGCAAAAATCATAGCATATCAGTATCTGGAATTATGTCATACATATTTATTAGTTGTTTTTAATAGGTGTCTATTATGAATTGCCTGCAGCCCTAGCACTGTGGCATCTGATCCCATCAGATCTTGGAAGCTAAGCAGAGTCGGTCCTGGTTTATACTTGATAGGAAACTGCCTGGCAACACCAAGTGCTATAGGCTTGGGAGAAGGACCTGGCAACCCACTCCCAAAAAACATTCCACCATTGAAAACCCTATGAATAGCACAGAAGCACTGACAATAGTGTTTCGCCTGTTGTGCGTAGGGTCATTATGAGTCGGATACTGATTGGATGGCACCTAACAACAATAACAACATTACTGGATTATAAATTCATTACAGTAAAGACATAGACTTTTCTCCTTTGTTTTAGCTGCTTAGCTGAATTACATATGTAATAATATTTTTAATTTTAGAAGTTTTAGATTTATAGAAAAATTGTATAGGTAGTGCAGAAAACTCACATGTAATTTAATTTCCCTATTAAGTTTTGTATTTGTATTGTATATTTGTCAAAATTAATGAGACAGTATTGAAACATTTTTTATTTTATGTTATTTGTATTTTATTTTATATTTTTCTACATCAAGTACTTTGTGGAGATTTCATTAGTTTTTTTCCATTAGGAAAACCCTGCTCCAGGGTTACATCCACGACACCACATTACATTTAGTTGTCTTGCCTCTTTAGACTTTCTTGGTTGTGATAGTTTCTCAGATTTTACTTGTCTTTAATGATCTTGATAGTTTGAAGAGTGCTGGCCAGATAAATGTCTTTCCATTGGAATTTAATTTTTTTCATGATTAAATACTTACTATGAGTTTTGTGAAGGAAGACCACAGAAACAAATTCTGTTTTCATCTCATCGTATAAAGGATACAGCTGGGCCTGGTGACTTGTACCTCTAATCTCAGATACTGGGGAAGCTGAGGCAGGAGGATTGCAAGTTTAAGGCCAGCTTGGGAAATTTAGAAAAAAAAGATATGTACTATAAATATGATTTATCATTGATCATGTGAATCTAAATACCCTGGCTGAAGTACTGTTTGTCAGAATTCTTTACTGCAAAGTTCTTTTTCCCCTTTCCATTCCTTTTTTCCACATTGACTTCTCTTTGACAGGAAGTCAGTATGTGTAGTCCACACTCAAGAATAGGGAGTTATATTCTATCTCTTTGAGAACAGAGTCTAGGATCAACATAAAATGTTTGAAATTCTTCTGCAGTAGATATCTCCTCTTCTTTCCCATTTATTTATTTATTTAGTCAATCATTTATATTAGTTTGAACTCATGAATATTTATACTTTAGGTTATAATCCAATACTGCTCCAATTTATTTTATTACTCAAAATTTTCCAGCTTTGGCCATTGGGAGCTCTTTCAGTTGTCTCCCATGTCTCTTTGCTGTACCCCACCAATGTGTGTGTGTGTGAGGTTCACAATTCCTTACCATTTGACACTATAAGACTCTCCAGGATAATCTTGTCTGCCACAATCCTAGAAGCATTCATTTCTCCAAGGACACTTATTCCTTCTGTTAGATCAATATTAAAAAACCAAAGCCTGAGTGCTCCTGTGCTTGCTACTACTGGTTGTTGCTTCTAGGTTCTCTCAGTGGACAGAAATATGATATATAAATCTACAACATCTTCTATATAAACACATATGTATAAATATTTCTCTATATTGTCTGATTTATATTCTGCTCTCATGAGTATTGAAATCTTCAACTCTAATCCATTGTCACATTAAATTATTGTAGCCTTTTTCTAAACTAAACTCCTACTTCAACAGTAAGAAAACTGGGTTTGACCATACACTTATTTAATTGTTTAATTCCAGCATGCATGTATAGCTATATCAGAATTATTAGCCAATGTTCCTGTGTGAAGCAAATTTATTAACTAGAGTACAGTGCTTAAGCACAGTTCCCTTTTCATTAGTCTTACGGATTGATTTTCAAAGGTACTTTTGTCATTTGCCAGCCCCACTCCTTACTCCCTTCAGTGAAGTCCTTTCATCCATTCGCAATACAATTGGATTGTCTCCCCAAGCTTCCTAAATATATATATATATATATATATATATATATATATATATATTTTGTACATTCATGCTCAGTCTGTTCTATAAAGTGCTATGGGTTTTCACAAATGCATAGTGTCATATGTCCATCATGACAGTGGCAAGTAGAATAGCTTCATGCTCTAAGAATTCCACTGTGCTTCATATACTTAGGTCTTCCTCCCCATCCCTTCTTACTTCCTCCCTTTCATAGCCAGGGCAACCACTTCTCCTTTTATAATTTGTATAAATGAAAAAAATGAATTAAGCATTTAAATATTCACATGCAGGTTTTTGTGTGGACACAGATTTTCAAATAAGTTGGGTAAATACCTAGGAGTATGATTGCCAGATAGATTAGATTATGTTTAGTAAGAAACTGATAAACTATCCTCCAAAAAGGCCATGCTATTTTGCATTTCCATCACCAATAAATGCATTTCTTGCTCTGCATCCTTTACATTAATTGATATGGTCATTTAAAAAAAACTTTAGCCATTTTAACAGTTATGTAGAGGTATGTGTGGTTTCTAACTAGAAGTTCAAAGTAATTTTTATCCTTATTCCTAGTGGTTTTTACTTGTTTGTTGCTTTAGTATTTATCCTGTTTAGTGTTCCTTGAGCTTCCCTGCCCTATAGTTTGTTGTCTGTCATTAGTTTTGGAAAACCTTCCAGTCATTAATACTTTACATTTTTTTAGTGTTCCTTCCATCCTTCTTTCTTCTCTCCCTCCCTCCCTCTCTCCTTTCTTTCCCTTCTTTCCTTTTTTCCCTTCCTTCCTTTTTCTTTCTTTCTTTCTTTCTTTCTTTCTTTCTTTCTTTCTTTCTTTCTTTCTTTCTTTCTTCCTTTCTCTCTTTTTTCTTCCTTCCTTTCCCTCTCATGTTCTCCTTCTTTTCTTTCTCACTTCTTTCTTCTTTTTCTTTCTCACTCTCTCCTCTCTCTCTCTTTCTTTCTTTCTTATATTACAATTATTCATTTGTTATGCCTTTTGAAATTGTCCACAGTTCTTGTATATTTTATTATTCATGTGTTTTCCATATGTTATTTTATTCTTCATATATTTTTCATATGTTATTTTATTCTTGTATATGTTTTCTTCATTCCTTTTTTGCTTTTCTTCATTCTTTTTTGTGGAAGTTTCTATGGACATTTCTTCAACCGATGTTTTCTTTGCTCATGTTCGATTTGGTGATAAGCCTACTAAAAACATTCTTCATTTCATTGCTGTTACAACTTTAGAAAAAAACTTTCTATTATTTTTTTTGATTCTTTCACTAAAGTTTCCATCTCTCTGTTCCCATTATTCATCTATTATTTTTTATCCTAGACTTGTAACAAGAATTGTAGTGTATAATGCAGCATTGTTAAATAGGCAAAGAGGTAACCATCCGTTCTTGGATGTTGTTAACTTTTGTCAATTACAGCCCTCAAAGTGGTAATCACAGTTATTTTAAATTTCCTATCTGATAATTCCAATGTCTGTGTCACACTTCAGGCTGTTTCTGATACCTGTTGTGGTTTATTGTTGTCTTTCAGTATGCTTTTAAATATTTCATTGAAGATGAGATAATGTATCATGTGGTAGAAACTGAGGTAAAGAAATCTTTAGTATGAGGTTTTATGTGAATTAGGCCAGGAGTTAGGCTGTATTTAACACTTGCTGTAGTATAGCAGTAGGTGCCAGAGACTTAACTTCCTCTGTTGTCTTTGTTTTTGTGTCTCATGTTGACTTTAGCTTTCCTTAAGTATTTCTTCTAAAGGAAACTCTTAGTCTTGCAACTATTTCACGTGTAATCTACTATTATTACACTGTAGCTCTGGGGTATTATTGTAAGGGATAGGGAGAGGAAATATTCTATAATCTTATAATTAAATTTCAGCCTTTGGGGGCTTTATTTCCGGGGATGTGACCTTAAATAAGTATTTCTTAGCATTTTTACTCCTCTTAAGTAAAAAAGTAATCAATTAGGAGGCTAGAGTATGAGAAATGCCTTTTTTTCAATTAGGCATTTGTAAATGCATTTCAAAATTCAAAAATGCATTTGTAAACAGTTAAATAATAATAATTTAGCAACATTAAATTCTCATGAAAAATCAATAAATTTTCCAGAAATATTGGAATATTTTAATCTATACAGCTGTTGCTGGTACTTGTTTTTCAATCTTCCTCCGTGGTTCTTAACAAATGGCAGAAGCTAGAGTGAAAAATTTTCACATTATTCAGGTTTTTTTTTTTTTTTCTTGATGTTGACTCCTATTCCTTGGCTGAGAACTCCTGGTATATAAAAAATATTAAGAAAGTGTCTCATGTATGTCTTAATTTTGCTTTAGATGTATTTCATGATAGGATATACCAACTGATATGTTTAATATGACATGCTTAATCTGTGGTTAATTAAAACTTAAACAGGCCTTTTGAATCTAAGCCAGGAAGACCAGGCATCCTGGTCTGAAGGGGCCTGGGGCTTTGTTGGAAGGTAATACCTTCAGTGCTCAAATGGAGAAGGCCCCCGTTAAGCCTGGAAGTATTAGTCATCATGTTGACTAGGTGCTGTTGAGTTTGGTCTGACTCATACCAACCCTATGTACAACAGAACAAAACACTCCAGATGTGGCCAGGCACACAATCCTTTTCATGTCTAAGTCCATTGTTTTAGGCACTGTGTCAATCCATCTAGTTCAGAGTCTTCCTTTTTTTTAGTTGACTTGCCACTCGCCTAAACATGGTGTCCTTCTCCAGGGATTAGTCCTTCCTGACAATATGTCCGAAACAGGTAAGACATAGTCTGGCCATCCTTGCTTCCAAGGAACACTCTGGATGCCCTTCTAGGACAGATCTGTTGGTTCTTTTGACAATCTATGGTATAGTCAATATTCATTTCCAGCATCATAATTCAAGAGCATCAATTCTTCTATCTCCATTATTCACTGTCCAGCTTTCACAACAATATAACTGAAAATACCATGGCATGGAGTCAGGCGCACCTTTATCTTCAATGTGATGTCTTTTCGTTTTTTTTGTTGGAACTTTTTAATGTACAACTTCATGTGTTTCATTCTGACATGGATTTCATTGTGACATTTCCATATATGCGTTTCATTGTACATTGCAAAGATAACTTCCCCATTACCCTCCTGTGAACCTCCTCACCCTTCTTCCATGCCCTCACCAAAGGCCTCTCTTATACAGTGCATGTATTTTTGTGGGATTATTTTTCTTTCTTTTTTTTTTTTTTACTACATAGGGTTAATATTTCTTTTTTTTTCTTTTTTTCTTAGAAATTTTTAATATACATCATAATGTGATTCATTTTGACATGCTTTTCATTATGACATTTTCATATATGCATTTTGATAAACATTATTCATATAGGTTACCCTTTACCCTTCCCTATGCTTCCCCCCCTCCCACCCTTCCCATCTAAGTTTCCCATGTAAGTCTTCTCTATCTTTTACTTAGTAGTATTTTTCTATATGTCCTTGGGTTCCAGTTCTGTTTAAGATAGAAACTTTTCCTGTAGTGGTCTTTGTTTTCATCTTGTTAGAACAATTACATGCGATTTCTAGTCCATTTATATTGACATCATTCTTATCTCCCCCCCACTTTATTATGATCTGACCTTTGAATAGGATTTTTCCTTCTTGTAATTTTGAATCAGCTCCCTCATATGAGTGAGAACATGTGTTGTTTCTCTTTCTGTGGGATTATTTTTCTATTTACCCTTACATCCCAATTACGTTTAATATCCAAACTTTTTTCTGTAGTGATCTATCTTTTTACGCTGCCAGTAATATTACATGGATAATCTAGCCCATTTGTATTATTACCATTCTTTGGTATTATTCGTATTATTATGATTATTTCCTGAACTATTAAAGTTGGGCCATTTACTTTGAAGTCGCCTTCTCTCTCATTCCTTGCTCCTCCTTGAATGTGATGTCTTTACTTTTCAATACTTTAAAGAGGTCATTTGCCACAGCTTTTCCCAATGCAAAGCGCCTTCTGATTTTTTACTGCTGCTTCCTTGGGTGTTGATTATAGACACAAGTAAAGCAAAATCTTGGACAACTTCAATCTTTTCTCCATTTATCATGAAGTTGCTTACTGACCCAGTTGCAAGGATTTTTGTTTCGTTGATGTTGAGGCACAATTCATATTGAAGGCTGTGTCCTTTGATTTTCATTAGTAAATATTGCAAATCCTCTTCACTTGCAGCAAGCAGAGTTGTGTCATCTGCATAATGCAGGTTGTTAATGTGTCTTCCTCTGGTCATGATGTCATGTTCCTCTTCATAAAGTACAGCCTCTCAGATTATCTGTGTAGCATAGAGATTGAAGAGGTATGGGGAAGGGATACAGCCCTGATGCACACCTTTATTGACTTTAAATCAGGCAGTGTTTCCTTGTTCTGTTTGAATGACTGCTTCCTGGTCCATGTACAGATTCCTCACAAGTACAATTAGATGTTCTAGTATTGCTGTTCTTCACAGTGTTAACCATAATTTGTTATTATGCACTCACATAAATGCCTTTGCATGTCAATAATACATAGATAGACATCTCTCTGGTATTCTCTGCTTTTGGCTAATATCCATCTGACATCAGTGATGATATCCCTGGTTTCACGCCCTCTTCGGAATCTGGCTTGGTTTGCTGGCAGTTCCCTGTTTATATACTGCTGAGGTCATTTTTGAATGATCTTTACTAAAACTTTGCTTGTGTGTCTATTAATGATATCGCTCAATAGTTTCCACATTTGATTGGATCCCCTTTCATGAGAACAGGCACAAATATGGATCTCTTCCAGTCAGTTGGCCAGGTAGCCGTTTTCCAAATCTGTTGGCATAAACATGTTGGCACCTCCACTGCTGCATCTGTTTGTTGAAACATCTCTATTGGTATTCCATCAATTCTTGGTGATTTATGTTTTACCAATTCCTACAAGGCAGTTTCCACTTCTTCCTTTAGTACCATTGGTTCCTGATCATATGCATCCTCTTAAAATGATTGGTCATCCACCAGTTTGTTTTTGTAAAAAGGCTCCGTGTATTCCTTCCATCATCTTTTGATGTTTCCTACATCATTTGGGGCTCAGATTTAGCTCAGTTGGTAGAGCAGCGTTCTGCAATCACTGAGGTCCTGAGTTTGATTCCCAGCACCACAAAATGGGAGAAGGATGTGGCAACCCACTCCCAAGGCAATCCCGAAAACAATCTGCCATTGAAAACCCTATGAGGGTGGCTATGAGTCGGACATGACTTGACGGCACCTAACAACAACAACAATTACATCATTTAATATTTTCCCTGTAGAATCTTCACTATTGCCATGAAGGCATGAATTTTTTCTTCAGTTCCTTAAGCTTGAGTAAAACAGAGTATGTTCTTCCCTTTTGGTTTTCTGTCTCCAGCTCTTTGCACATATCATTAAAATATTTGGTTTTGTCTTCTTGAGATGTCCTTTCAAATTATCTGTTTAGTCCCTTAACTTCATCATGTCTTCCTTTTATTTTAGCTATTCAAGGGCAAGTTTTAGAGTCTCTTTTGACTTTTAATTTGGTCTTTTATTTTTTCCTGTCTTCTTAATAATCTTTTGCTTTCCTCATGAATGATGTCTTTGATGTCATGCCACAGCTCATCTGGTCTTCTATCGTTAGTGTCTAACACATCAAACCTGCTCGTGAGGTAGTCTCAACTCAGATGTGACACACTCAAGATCACACCTTGGCTCTTATACGCTTGTTCTAATTTTCTGTAGATTCAGTTTGAAACTGCATATGAGTAGTTGATTGTCTGATCCACAATCTGTACCTGGTCTTGTTCTGACATTTGCTATTGAGCTTTTCCACCATCTCTTTCCACAAATGTAGTCAACTTGGATCTTGTGTGTTCCATTTGGTGAAGTCCATGTGCAGAGTCACCATTTATGTTGGTGACAAAATGTATTTGCAATGAAATGGTCATGGGTCTGACAAAATTCTGTCATGTGATCGCCAGCATCATTTCTGTCACAAAGGTCATATTTTCCAACGACTAAGCCTTCTTTGTTTCCAACTTTTGCATTCTAGTCACCAGTAACTATCAGTACCTCCAGATTCCATGTTTGATCTATTTCAGATTGCAGGAGCTGGTCAAAATCTTTCCTATCTTCATTTGCGGACTTAGTGGTGGGTGCATAAATTTAAATAATTATCATATTAACTGATCTTCCTTTTCAGTGTATGGATATTATTCAGTCACTGACAGCATTGTACTTCAGGACAGATGTTGAGATTTTTTGATAATGAATGCAACCCCATATGTCCTTAATTTTTCATGCCCAACATAGTAGACCATATGATTTTCTGATTCAGGATGGCCTGTGCTAGTCCATTTTAGCTAACTGATGCCTAGAATTTTGATGTTTATGCACTCCATTTCCCTTTTTTTTCTTTTTTTTTATTGGACATTTTTAAGGCACACCTTAATGTGATTCATTCTGACATGCTTTTCATTGTGTTGTTGTTGTTGTTAGGTGCCGTCGAGTA
>VMDO01007242.1:61021-93055 GCA_007922755.1 Pedetes capensis
GTGCCAGGCAAACCATCTTATTTATGTTTAAGCCCATTGTTGCAGACACTGTGTTAATCCATCTGGTGGAGGGTTTTCCTCTTTTCCGTTGACCTGCCACTCTCCCAAACATGATGTCCTTCTCCAGGGATTGTTCTCTCCTGACTACATGTCCGAAATATGTAAGACGCAGTTTGGCCATTTTTGCTTCCAAGGAGCATTTACATATATGCATTTTGATGTACATTATTCATATAGGTTCCCCCTTACCCTCTTGTATGCCTCCCCCCACACCCTCCCCATCTAATCCATTTCCCTTTTGATGATTTCTATTTTTCCTAGATTCATAATATGCACATTCCACATTTCAATTATTAATAGATGTTTATAGTTGTTCCTCTTTATTGTGAGTTGTGCAACATCATCAAATGGAGGTCTCTGTGGCCTCACTTCATTTCTGTCATTAAAGTAGACTCTAGGTTGAGAGGCAAATCGTCACCAGTTGTTTTTTGAGTGCCTTCCAACTTTGGGGGCTCATTTTCCCAGCACTATATCTGATAATGTTTTTCTGCTACTCATAGGATTTTCAGTGTCTATTGTTTCTGGAATAGCCTGCCAGGTACTTCTCTTTAGTCTGTCTTACTCTGGAACCTCAGCTAAAACCAGTCTACCATGGTGACCCTGACGGTATCTGTAATATTGGTAGCATGGGTTTGTGCATTGTAACAACATGTAAGCCCCCACAGTAGGGTAAACTGATAGACATGTGAGGGATCTGTCATCATAGAAAATTAAAAGTCCTCTCTTAAAAATAAGTAAAAAAGATAATATAATATAAAGAATTTTACCCTTTGCACTTTTTATCTATATACTGCTTGCTTAGAGCATGCCTATATATGTAATGTGACAAATTGCAGGAAAATCAGCTTACTGGCAAACAGTTGGTGCATTACTTCATTACTCATATCAGAGTCATCTGAGATTTCTATCTGTCTGACTAAATGAGACAATAAAACAGACAGTAGCTTCTCTTTTCATGGGAACTGCAAAAGTGCCAAGCCTATCTGCCTAAAGGCATCCTACGCTTGGGTGGGAGTTCAACGGCAGCTCTGAGTAAATCTTTCTCTATTACAGATTTTAGCATCAGATTCTTAAGTGGGAGGAAGCAGGATGAGACTAGCTGAACAGGATCTCTGTACAGCCAGACTTGGAAGCAGCTCATCTGGTCTTCACTGTCGCTTCCATTGCCAATGGACTGTGTTTTCCTTAATGTATAACAGATTGAGGTCACTGGCATCCTCTAGGACCAAAGTCCAGGTGCTCATCAAAAAGCAGATGTTCCCGGAGCCTCAAGAGAGATCTGGGAGTGGTATTAGGAGCAGAGTTGCTGGATGTCCTAAGGTAAATATAGAGGTAGACAGTGTGTGCTCCCCAAAACTGGGATTAAAGCCTCAATCCCAATACTCTAGTCACAGTTATTATAAGTACCTTGTCTCTTATTCACCCCTTAACCTAGTCCTGAGGGACAGTGTTTTCTAGGCAGTCCCCTCTTCAAAAGGACTACAATTGTGCTCTTGACCTCAACATAGTGTTTAGGTCCTTGTGCACAAAGGCCTTATGCACTGCTTGTCATTGGTGGACTGTAGCTTGAAATTTGTCATTTCTTTGAGCTCTGGGAGTCCCAGACAATCTGCCTCAGATCTGGTTGGAGATGAGTCTATCACTCAGGCACTACATTATATCTGGTCTGCAGAAACTGCAATGCTTGTTTGATACTCTTTCCACCCTCCTCATCAGTGGGTCAGACTAGTATCAGACTATACTGGGCAAGTGTCAGGGAAGGTGAGCTGCTGGGGGAAGCTAGCACACAGAAAGACGAAGTGGTGTCTTGGTAGTTTACTAATGGTCAGAGACCCAGACAGCAATGCAAAAGCCATAAAAAATAATAGGACCCTGTGGATAGAGGCAGGGTGGGAGAGAGCGGCTTAAGGAAATGAGGGAAATAGGCCTAGTGGAACAGCAAAATGAGACAACCAGGAAGAACTGTGGGAGGGCAGCCAAGCAGCCTTCACTGTGGCTTTTATGCTGGAATGGCTCAGACTCAAGAGGCATGTTAGATTTAGTTAAAGGATGTAATGGGATGATCTAATAGGCCAGCCAGCTGCCTTATCTTGCCCATCCCTGACAAAGACTCATGCTTTGATGGAACAGTGAAGTTTCCTAATAATTAGAAAATTATGACTCATGTATTGTCTTTGTAACCTGCCAATTCTTTGACTCTTGTCTCAAGTAAATAGAGTTCTATTATTGGCCTTCATCTAGATTGATTTTGAATCTTTAGAGAATAGCTGTTTAGATGAATTTTTCCTCTAAGACTAGATCTTGAGAAATTATTTAAGGATCATACAATTAATAGGAAGGAATATTCTAAGATGATAATTTCCATGTTGCAGAAAGAAAGATTGATATTGTCTTAGCCCAAAAAGGCAGTATTTTATGCTTTTAGTTTTGATGCTATAAATAACCAGATAAAGTAATACCTCTGCCTTATGGCTGTTAGGGTTTAAAGGCTATTTGTTGATGGGAAGGTTATATTACTGAAATATCATATACCAGGCATAACCTCAATTCAACTGGAAATGTTACTGTGGTGTGTCCCTGGGGTGCATGTTTGTTGGGGGAGAAAGTTTTGGTGGAGGCTTTTCCCCACTGAGCCTCCATTTTAGGCATTACTATCTCTAATACTTTGTACAGAAGATTCTGCTTATGCAGTGACTGTTATTTTGAAAAAATGCCTCTGGGAGTCTCTGCTGCATCAGGAGAAGGAATCTCGGGTACAACACCTCATTTATTGTTCAGAACTGAAAAGTACAAAAGCATAGTTTTTCAAGGATGTCTCTTTCAAAAAATCCATTATATTCAAATTAGGAATAGTCAGATACAGTTAATATGTGTTAGCCCCTTGAAGCACTAACACAAATCTAAATGTTTTGTAGGCAAATATTTGTTTACAACTGACTTGGGGATATGGGAAATGTGACTGTGTGTGAATGTTTTTTACTTGATGACTTAGGGGTGATGATCACATAGCGCCGGCCACCTAGGGGAAGAGCTGCAATGCCTCAATATCTTGCTCTCTCTCCCTTTCATTTTTATCTAATTTTATAAACAATAAAGTAGTTCCAAGAAAAAGAAACTTTTTAAAAAAGCATTTCACCTTTCTCTATACATAATCTCATACATAAGAAGTCATGAAATGGATGTAATCAGTGAGGTAGCTGGCATCTCCTACAACAACCATACCAGTGGACACTTGGTGTTAGGTGCCACCAAGTCATGTCCAACTCATAGTGACCCTCACGGGGTTTTCAATGGATGATATTTTCAGGATTGCCTTGGGAGTGGATTGCCACATTCTTCTCCCATTTTTGTGGTGCTGGGAATCAAACCCAGGACCTCAGAGACTGCAGAGTGGTGCTTTGCCAACTGAATTAAATCCCAGCCCCTAGTGGACACTTAGATGGCGTTTAACTTGTGCTTATTGCAGATCTAAACACTTCATATATATTTACTCATCTAATTTTTATAGCAATCCTATGAAGTAGGTACCTTTATTTTACTTTACAGATAAGGGAACTGAGCCTTGGAGAAGATAAGCAAAGTCCAAGGTTGCAAATAAAGTTGGAGCTGAGATACCAAACCAGAGTGTCTTACTCTGCAGCCTATCTAGACAGAATTAGAGGGCCAAAGTTGTCATTTGGTCATGATGGGATCAGGTGTTGATTCAGTTCTCTGTTTTTTATAAACCAAGTCTGCACTTTCTATGTACACGTAAGGCTGCCCCACGAACCTTGAACGGGAAGTCTCTGTTGAAATCCTTGCCAGGAGGGATATTAAACAAACAACAGGAGGAAGGTGACACTTATTGATTAGATGTGTTTGGGGATTTAATATCATTTGTTTCATTTGTTCCCTAAAGACTTCTTCGTCATGTGGCTGTGCTTTTGCCCACTATTTTTGCAATTATTTCCCCAATAATGTCAATTACTCTTGTCTTAGCTGAGCACCTTCCCCTTTCTGCATGGTCTTACTGGAGTGTGGACAGCTACAGCTGCAGGAACAAGATGCTCCACCTGCTTTTCTAATTTAGAATTTTCCCAGCCTTGGACAGCCTGAGTCTTCTCTTTTTCCTGTCACTGTTTTGTCCCCTCTGCAAAGGCCTTGATGTTTACTCCTCACTGTACATGCTGCCTGCCACCTGAGGTACATTTCTGGCCTTCTCAAGCTCTCTCTTTTTCTAAAACATGAAGGTCTTTCTCCTTTGTCTGTTTTTCCTGTTCTTTCTGTTTATTCATCCCACTGGTAGTCACCTTCACCTCTCCTCATGAGGGTCTCTGTCCTTATTTCTGAGCATCTTTCTCAGATTTTTATCACACTTCTCTATGTGTTATACTTAAGAATGAACCTTTTCATCTTTTCTTTGACCAAAGTAATCCTTCACCCTTTTCATTTTATTCACAAAAATGAACCCATGAGCATAATGTTGATAATCCTTTTCTAGGATTCTCCTCTAACCCTTCTCTTCAAAATACCCAGGCCATGATATTAGAGGTACTTTCAATATAATAGAAAATAATATCTAAAATTATCTGTGCCATTATGTGTTAACCTATAATAGTCTTTACAACCAGTCTGTGGGATAAGTACTATTTTCATATTCCATTTGCAGATGAGAGAGTTGAAGATGAGACAGGCAAAGTAACTTGCTCAAAGTCACATAGCCAGTAAATGATGGAGCTGATTTCTGATGACAGGCAAGGTCATTCCAAAGTCCATGTTTTTAACCCCTATACTCTAATGCTCTTTAAAAGACAAAAATAGCCTCTGTCATCCAATTGAAACAAGTATTATAGACTCTGTGTAATTTTAATGGATTTGTTAGTGTTGCCAAATAAGGAATTTTTACTTCCAAAACATAAGGAGTAATCCTCAAGCAGTGTGATTCCTAGTGATAGGTCCTGTGAGATGTTATAACTTGGAGCAGATCACCTTAAAAAATTTCATGGACATAGGAGGTTCCACATTGCCATAATTTTTATCTCCTTTCCTCTGGGGAGCATGTTTCTTATAGCATCTAGAGTACTTGCCACTTTTGACTCATCTGTTCTACTGAATAAATATATTCATTTATATTTCATATATATTCATGTCATAAATATAGTGTATTAATGTGACATGCTACAGAGGGGTCAGATGGTTGGTCAAGCCCCTATTATATTTTGATAGAGAATAATTGGGTTAATACTGTCCTATAGCAATGTTATTATTGTTTACTTGCCCTTATCAACTGAGTGCATAGTGCTTCTGATCTTGCTTCCAGGGGGATATTGACTAAAATACATTCACCAAATCAATAGGCACATATGACATGTCTGGGGCTGAATTAATATGCTCTGTTTTACATAAATCAAGTCTATACCAATCTGATATAGCAGGTATAACTGGGGACAGCCCTGGTTCTGTTTGTCCTAGTCCATTGTCAGCCACCAGGATCCATCCTGGTTTATGCAAAAGCCAGACTAATGAATTAAGTGGGTATAAATAGAGTCCAATGCTTCTGAGTCCTGTAAGTATTTGGCTGTGGCAATAATCCATTCTTTTCTATAAAAGATTTTTTGTTTTGTTTTGTATTCACTACCTCAGCTGAATAGCTTCTGATGTCAAACACTCAGACAGGCTCTGTATTTTTTCTCCCATTACCCTTTAGGGTTTGGTATTTTAATGGAAAACTTCTTAAATATTAAATTAATATTTTTAAATTGAGAAAAATATGTCAAATATATGCATTCATTAAACAAATCATTTTTGAATACCTGCTAAAGCTTGCTAAGGGTATTTAAGAACAGATACTACTTAAATGTTTTAAGAGAAATAAAATATCCTGAAAAAATATAGGAAGATATGAACAAAAATTGTTATTGTTGCTGGTAGGTGCCTTGGAGTCAGGTCTGAATCATAGAAACCCTATGTACAATGGAAGGAAACATTCTCTGACACTATGCCATGCCTGGCACTATGTTGGTGCGTCTCTGTTATTCATAGGATTTTTGATGGTGGATTGTTTTGGGATTGGGCTGCCAGGTCCTTCTCCCATTTTGTGGTGCTGGGGATCTAACCTAGGGCCTCAGAGAGCATAGACAACACTCCACCAACTGAGCTAAACCCCAGCCCAAAGATTGTTGTTTTTGTTGGGTGCCATTGAGTTGGTGTCTGACTCATATTGACCTTACTTACAACAGGCGAGACATTATTGCCAATGATTCTCTGCTATTCATAGGGTTTTCAATGGTGGAGTGATTTTTGGGAGTGGGTTGCTGGGTCCTTCTCCCAAGTCCACAGTATCTGGACTTCCCAGGCAGTCTCCCATCCAAGTACTCACCAGGCCTGACCCTGCTTAGCTTCTGAGATCTGACAGGATCAGATGCCATAGTGCTACACCTGCAGGCAAACAAAGATTAGGCTAGTGAAAATATGGTGAAGATATATGAAAAGCTTTAAAGTTAGCTGAAGCCTATGAGAAGCATCCAGAGTTTTTTGTAAGGCTTTGACAAAGAAATACAGTACTACTGCCGACTATTCCTCCATGTTTCTATGCATTTGCTTACTGTAGGGGCTTATGTGTTTCTGTGATGCTGAAGGCTATGCTACCAGTATTATAGACACCAGCAGGGTCACTATGGTGGATAAGTTTCATCTATCAAGATTAAAATAGACTTGTTGTTGTTGTTAGGTGCCGTCAAGTCGGTATCTGACTTATAGCAACCCTCATAGGGTTTTCAATGGCTGACTGTTTCGGGACTGTTGCCTTGGGAGTGGATTGCCAAGCCCTTCTCTCATTTTTGCGGTGCTGGGAATTGAACTCAGGACCTCAGAGACTGCAGTGCAGTGCTCTACCAACTGACCCTAAGAGGGTCGCTGTGAGTCAGATACTGACTTGATGGCACCTAACAACAACATAAAATAGACTAGGGAGTAGGAATTAGCAGCCCATTTCCCAAACAATTAGCCACTGAAAATGGATAAACATTGACACTCTAGGCTATTATTTGAATTTATGTACCCACCACTAAGGCTCCAAAAGAAGATAGGGAAGATTTTTACTGGCTTCTGCAATCTGAAATAGATAAAACATGCAATCAGGGTGTATTGATAATTACTGGTGACTGGAATGTAAAAGTTGGAAACAGAGAAGGCTCAGTAGTTGGAAAATATGACTTTCATGAAAGAAATGATGCTGGAGATCACATGATAGAATTTTGTCAGACCAATGACCTTTTCATTGTAAATACATTCTTTCACCAACATAAACAGTGACTGTACATGTGGAATCCACCAGATGCAACATACAGGAAACAAATTGACTACACTTGTGGAAAGAGATGATGGAAAAGCTCAATATCAAATGTCAGAAAAAGACCAAGTGCTGATTGTAGATCAGACAATCATCTGCTCATATGAAGGTTCAAACTAAAACTGAAGAAAATTAGAACAAGTGTACAATAGCCAAGGTTTGACCTTGATTATATCCCACCTGAGTTTAGAGACCACCTCAAAAGTAGATGATGGAAGACCAGATGAGTTGTGGCATGATATCAAAAACATCATTCATGAGGAAATCAAAGGGTTATTAAAAAGATAGGAAAAAAGAAAAGACCAAATTAAATGTCAAGAGAGACTATGAAGGTTATCCTTGAATGCCAAGCAGGTAAAGTAAAAGGAAGACATGATGAAATTATGGAACAAAACAGAAGATTCCAAAGGACAGCTCAAGAAGACAAAATCAAATATTTTAATGACATGTGCAAAGCACTGGAGATAAAAAATCAAAAGGGAAGAATATGCTCTGCTTTTCTGAAGCTTAAGGAATTGAAGAAAAATTCAATCCTTGAGTGGCAAGAGTGAAGGATTCCACATGGAAAATATTAAATCATGCAGGAAATATCAAAGGAAAATAGAAGGAATACAGGGTCAATCTACCAAAAAGAATTGGTGGTTGAGCAACCATTTCAAGAGGTTGCATATGATCAGGAACCAATGGTACTGAAGGAAGAAGTAGAAGCTGCCTTGAAGAAATTAGTGAAATACAAGGCTCTAGGAATTGGTGGAATACCAATAGAGATGTTTCAACCAACAGATGCAGCACTGGAGGTGCTAACATGTTTATGCCAAGAGATTTTGAAAAAAGCTACCTAGCCAACTGGCTGGAAGAGATCCATATTTGTGCCTGTTCCCAAGAAAGGAGATCCAACTGAATGTGGAAACAATGATTCTAAATGCAATGTTACTGGTATCTCAGATACCAGCAGGGCCACCTGTTGTGGAAAGATTTTAGCTGAGCTTCCATACTTTCTTAAACCTAGGGAGAAGGACCTGGAAGCCCACTCCTGAAACAATTAGCCATTGAAGACTATATGAATAGCAGAGAAATGCTGTTAAATATAGTGCTGGAAAATGATCCCCTTAGACCGGAATGCATTCAAGGCAGAACTAGGGAAGAATTGCCTCCTCAAAGCAGAGTTGACCTCAATGACCAGAAAGGATGAAAGCCTCTGTGACTTCCTTTTGCTGATATGGCATGACTCAAGAAGTGCAGTGGCAACAACAATAGGCTCAAACATAAAAAGATCATGTGCATGGCACAGTGTTAGGTTGTGTTTCATTCTGTTGTATATAGGGTTACCATGAGTCAGATCCCACTTGATGGCAACTAACTACAAAATTATGGACTAGGCATGTTATTTACATTTTTTCTAACTACATTTTCTCAAATTAGATTTCTCAAATTTTCTATAATTCTGCATTCAGTGTCACTGTGGCTACCATTTCACAACCAAGAACAGTGATATTTAGAAATATTTAGTGACTTGTCTCACATCTGGTTTCAAACTGATTGGTAGTATAACTGAGACTTAAATGCTCTCAATTGGGAGTGATAATCCACCACATGCCCATTGGTAGACATGTGTCTGTTGGAGGCTAGAGTAGTCTACCTGCATTGACTAGGGTAGGAAGATAGTACTGAAGAGGAAGAAAGAGGCAGAAGTACAGGACAATATGGTCCTTTGAATGCCTGGGACATTAGGAAAGATTTCAGTGTCCACTCAAAGATTATGGATGAAGAGAGACTAATCTTTGTACTGAGACTGCTGAAGAAGATAAAGACAGGACTCCTGTTGTAAAATGGCAGGTTAGAAACAGCCTCCATGTGATATGGTGAAACAAAGGAATCAGAATGGGAAAGAGTAGACTCTATTCCAAAGAGATTAAGCCTGGAAAAGCACAGAAATCCTGAAGGAGTTTATAGGATGTTCTCAGAGTGTATAACAGAGCTAAACACTGAAAGGGAGTGAGTAGGATGCATCTCCAGCCATGCCCTGGTGACATCCTTTAGTTTTTCTATGGGACATAACTATAGGATATAACTGTAGGGAGGGGGACTGGAACTTTCACCAAAAAAGTTCAGCTACACATCCCTGGTGAGCAGACTGTTAGCATCACAGGACAAGCCCACAGTCTGTGAAACCCTTGGATTCATTTGAGGTATTTGGTGAGACCATAGCTCTTCCTGACTAGGGGTGGGGGTCAACAAGCTCCGTACCTTTGAGGGCCATAGCCCGGTGCCATTTTGAGAGGGTATCTATTGTGTACTGAGCTAATCCAGTGGCCTGAAAACAAAGAATAATCACTGGTAAAGGAGCTGAGAATAACCTGCCACAACCCTGGCATGTGTCACAGCTGCAGCAGGCAGTTAAAGAGAGGGGGATGGTGGTACACTGACACACTAAGAGGTTTGGACAGTAGGAGGCTTGAGCCCCATCCTCAGGGAGAGAAGACAATTCCATCTCCAGGAGGGAAATTTGGAGCCTGGCAACTCTGAGCTGAGGGCAGATAAAAGACTTCATCTTCTACTGACTACCACCTCTGCCTACAGAATCATATATTAGAAGACAGAGAAAAAATCTGCTCCAATACTTTATCATTTTAATTAATTATTTATTTTTTCTGCTGTGCTGGGGATTGAGTCCAGGGGGTTGCATCAGGCAAGTGCAGTACTCCCAATCCTTGGTGGTTTTTTTTTTTTTTTTTTTTTAAATTTTTGCTTTTAGACAGGATCTCATTGAGTTATGCAGGCTGACTCTAGAGTGGGCCTCAAGATCTGTGTGCCTCAGCCTCCTTAGATACTGGGATTGCAGGTTCAAACCACAGTGTCTGACTCTTTTTTCTTCTTTTTTTCTGTTTTTCTTTTTCTTCTTTGTTTCATTAATTTTATTTTCCTCATTTCTCTTTTTTTCTAATATAAAATTTTCTTTTTTAGTTTTTTAGATTTTTTTTATCTTTTGCTGCCACTGTAACTTACCTTTCTCTGTCTCCCTTTTTTATTTCAGGCTATTACTATTTTTCACCCTACATAATTTGTAAGTCTATGGCTTACTGTATATTATTATGATTTTTTGTTCTATGGGCATTGGTGGAGTATAAGTTGGCTGTAACTGATTTGAAGTGTATTTCTATGTCTAGTTTGGATGGTTATTGTAACTATTACAGTGGTTTGTTCTCTCCTTTGGAAGTGATACAGGGGATTGAGGTCTCAAGAGAAAGCTGGTTACTGAGAGGATCCTTGAATGAAGTGGGAAGGAATATCAATTCCAATAGATATACAAATCACAAAACAGAAACATAAGAAACATGAAAAAACAAAGCAACACATCTCCTCCATAAGACCATAATTATTTAACAACTGAATGCAGAGATATTGATATATGTTTGAAATGTCAGACAAAGAATTTAAAAGCCCACTTGTAAAAATGATCAATAGCTTCAAAAAGGACACAAATAACCAGGTACATGAAGTAAGGAAATCAATGTAAGACCTAGATCAGAGTCACCCATATAGAAGACAAAGTCAGCAAAATGGATGAGAATTTCACCAGGGAAATTGAGACTTTTGAAAAAAAAAATCTTAATAGAAATGTTGTATGTGAAGAACTCAATAAATCAAGTAAAACAGTGGAAAGTATCCCCAATAGACTAGACCAAGCATAAGTTAGAATATTAGGAATGAAAGGCAAATACAAATGAGGGAATACTACATTCAGATATCAACAACAGCAACAAAAATAAAAGAACATGACCACAACTTCAGGAATTCTTGGACATGATCAACATATCAAATCCAAGAATTTAGGGGACAGAAGAAGGAGCTTAGATAAAAACTAAAGGTGCAGGAAGCCTACTGTCATCCATTATAGCAGAAAATTTCTCAAGTTTGGGGAAAGAAATGGACATCCAACCACAAAAGGCATTTAGAACTCCAAATAGACATGACCAGAAAAAATCTCCCCATGACACATGGTAATTAAAATGCCAAGATTACAGAACAAAGAAAGAGTATCAAAAGCTGCAAGAGAAAAACATCAATTCACTTGCATAGGCAAACTCATCAGAATAACATGAGACCTCTCAGCACAAACCCTAAAATCCAAGAAAACAGGGAATAAAAGTAAATAATGGCTAACCAAGATTATTATACCCATAAAACTTATCATTTAAAATTGATGGAGAAATAAAGACCTTCCAAGACAAGCATATACTAAAGCAATTCATGACCTCCAAATCAGCATTGCAGAAGATACTTCGAGCAGTCTTATGCAAACAGGAGGAAGAAAGACAGTCTCCACCACAAGAGGACAGGAAAGAATAAACTTTATGAGAGGAATAAAAGAACTACTGAGAACCAGTGAAGAATCAGTCATGTTTAACTCAGAAAGCCACCAAACTTCAAATATGAATAAGGGAGAAAGAAAAGAACAAATTTTATGAGAACCAAACAGGAAAACACCCAATCCAATGACAAAACTTAACAAACCCCTCTCAATAATAACTCTAAATTTAAATGGTTTTAATTCTCCAATTAAAAGACATAGATTTATAGATTGGGTTAAAAACAAGATCTAATAATTTATTGTCTGTAAGAAACACTTCTCACTGGCAAGGACAGTCACTGACTGAAAGTGAAAGAATGGAAATTGATATACCATATAAGTGTTAGCCCCCTCCCTCAATTAAACTAAAAAAATTAAAAAGTTAGCTATCTGTATATTAAAGAAAATGGACTTCAACTTAAAATTCATCAGAAGAGATAAAAAGGCTCACTATGTATTAATAAAGGGAACAATTTATTGAGAAGATATTATAAATATATAGGTACTGAACATTGGTGCACCCAAGTTTATAAAACAAAAACTGCTGGACATAAAGGGACAGATAGATTCAGATATAACAATAGTGTGTGTCATCACACACTATCATCAATAGATAGGCCAGACCCAAAAAAAAAAAATCAACAAAGAAACTTCAGAAGTAGTTGACATAATAGATTAAATGGACTTAATAGACTTCTGACAAATATTCTATCCAAAAGCTGCAGAATACACATTGTTCTCAGCATCCCATGGAACTTTCTCAAAAATAGATCACATTTTAGGCCATAAGTCAACTCTTAAAAATACAGAAAAATCTAAACATTTTTGTGTATCTTATCAGACTCTGATAGAATAAGACTAGAAATCAACAGCAAGAGAAATAACAGAAACTATACAATTCCATGGAGATTGAACAATACACTCTTAAAAAATCAATAGGTCTTTGGAGAAATCATGGAGGAAATCAAAACATTCTTAGAATCAAATGAAAATAAAAACAACCTGGGATAAAGCAAAGACAATTGTGAGAGGGAAGTTTATAGACCCAATGATAACTTAGTAATGCACCTCAAGGTTTTAGGAAAAGGACAAACAAATCCCAAAATAAATAGATGGAAAAAATAACAAAGAACAGAGCAGAAATTACTGAAATGGAGACTAAAAGGGCAATAAAAAGAACTGGTGAAACAAAGAACTGGTTCTTTGAAAGATAAACAAAATCAACAAACACTTAGCCAAACTAATCAAAACAAAGACAGAATTCAAATTAATAAAATTGGAGATGAAAAAGAGGAGATTACAGTAGATACTAATGAATCCAGAGAATCATTAAGACATACTTTGAAAACTTATATTCCAAAAAACTGGAAAACTTAGGTGAGAGGGATAAATTCCTGGAATATATGATCTAGTAAATTAAATCAAGAATATATAAACAATTTGAACAGACCTATAATAATCATCAAGATTGAGGCAGTAAAAAAGGGTCTTTCAACAAAGAAAAACCCAAGAATGGATGGACTCATTGATGAATTCTACAGGACTTTAAAGAAAAATTGACACCAATTCTCCTCAAACTATTCCACAACATAGAAATGGGAGGAACACTGCTACTATCAGTATTTCCCTGATACCCAAACCAGATAAGGATGCAACAAAAAAGGATGCAAATCAATTTCCTTAATGAAAATAGATGCAAAAATCCTGACTAAAACACTTGCAACACATTAAAATGTGTTCAACAACACATTATAAAGATCATATACTATGACCAAATTGGTTTCATTTCAGGACACAAGAGCAATTCAACATACGCAAGACAATAAATATAATGTAGTTCATGAATAGACTAGGATAGAAATCCCATGATCATCTGAATAGATGCAGAAAAGGCCTTTGACAAAGTTCAACATCCTTTCATGATAAAATCTCCAAAGAAACTAGGAATTGAAGGAATATACCTCAATGTAATAAAGGCAATATATGAAAAACTTACAGCCAACATCATACTAAATGGGGAAAAACTGAAAAAATTACCTCTCAAATCAGGAATGAGACAAGGATGTCCACTATTTCCATTGCTATTCAATGAGTAATTAAACTCTTTTAAGCAATAAGGTAAGAGAAAGAAATAAAAGGGATCCAAGTAGGAAAGGAAGAAGTCAAATTATCCCTGTTCACAGATGATATAATTTTATACTTAAAAGACCCTAAAGCCTCCACCAGAAAACTCTTCCAGCTGGTCAACACTTTCAGCAAAGCAGAAGGATACAAAATCAGCATACAATAATCCATTGTTGCTATTGTTAGGTACCTTCGAGTGG
Organism: Pedetes capensis; assembly: GCA_007922755.1. Lineage (NCBI taxonomy): Eukaryota > Metazoa > Chordata > Mammalia > Rodentia > Pedetidae > Pedetes > Pedetes capensis. The sequence goes on from VMDO01007242.1 coordinate 75,087, forward strand.
GCATCTGACTCATAGTGACCCTACATACAAGAGGGGAAACACTATTGTCAGTGCTTCTCTGCTGTTCATAGTGTTTTCAGTGGAGGGTTGATTTGTTGAGAGTGGGTTGCCAGGGCTGCCTCCCAAGCCTACAGCACCTGGTGTTCCCAGGTGGTCTCCCATTCAAGTACTAACCAGGCCTGAGCCTGCTTAGCTTCCGAGATCTGATGGCATTGGATGCCACAGGGCTATGGCTGCAGGCACAAAAATCAGTAGCTTTTCTAAATACCAATAATAACTCAATTGAGAAAGAAATCAGGAAACAATCTCATTCACAAAAGCTTCAAAAAGAATAAAATACCAAGGAATAAACCTAGCTGAGGAGGTGAAAGACCTTTACAATAAAAACTTCAAAACACTGAGGAGCAGCAACCTGATTCAAATTACACTACAGAGCCATAGTAACAAAATAGCATGGAACTGGCACTAAAACAGACATGTAGATAAATGAAACAGAATAGAAGATCTAGAAATTAACTCATGAATCTACAACTACCTAATGTTAAACAAAATTGCCAAAATATAAATTGAAGAAAGGATAGACTCTTCAATAAATGGTGCAGAGAAAACTGGATATCCTCATGTAAAAGACTGGTAGATTTCAGTCTGATACTTTGTATGAAAATCCATTCAAAATGAATCACAGACCTTAATGTGGGAACTGAGCCTTTGAAACTGCAAGAAGAAAACACAGGGAAAACACTTTAAGATATAGGTATAGGCAAGGACTTTCTAAAAAGGACCCCACATATGTAGGAAACAATAGCAAAAATTGACAACTTGGATTCCATGAAATTAAGTTTTGTTTTTTTTTCACAGTAAAGTACACAATTATTAGAATGAAGAGACAGCCTTCACAATGGTAGAAAATCTTTGCCAGCTATACATCAGACTGGGGATTCATATCTATAATACATGAAGATCTTAAAAAATTAAACACCAACCAAGCACAGTATACAATAAAAAAATGGGCAAATGACTGAACAGAGAGTTATCAAAAGAAGAAATACAAATGGCCAACAATCATATGAAAAAATGTTCAACATCCTTAGCCATCAGGTAAATACCAATCAAAACTACATTGAGATGCCATCTCATCCCAGTCAGAATGGCTAGCATCAATAAAACAAACAACAAATTGCTGGAGAGGATGCAGGGAGAAAGGAACTCTGTTACCCTGATGGTGAGAATGCAGGTTGTTGCAGCCACTATGTAAATCAGTGTGGAAGTTCCCCCAAAAACTAAAAATTGAACTACCATATGACCTATTGGTACCACTCCTGAGTATATACCCAAAAGAACTGAAGTCAACATACCATAGAGATACCTGCTCATTTGTGTTTATTGTGGTGCTATTCACAATAGCCAAGAGGTGGAATTAACCTAAGTGTTCACCAAAAGATGAATGGATAAAAAAAATGTGGTATATATACACCATGGAGTTTTAGTCTGTCATAAATAAGGACAAAATTTTGGGATTTTCTGAAAAATGGATGGAACTAGAGATCATTTTAAGTGAAATAAATGAGACTGAGAAAGAAAAACATTTTATGCTTTCTCTCATATGTGAATGTTAGATTTTAATGTATATTCAATATTAAAATATATAGGTCCTTAATGCAGAAGGAAGCCTGCGTAGGAGGAAAAAATGCAATAAAGATAAGGAGGAGGAGGCAATAAGAAAGGGTAGTGGGGGAAAGGAAGAGAAATATCATGTTTTGCCCTTAAGACAAAGTCTGGAAAAATATATATGCATATAAATAGGTAGTCATATAAATATATATGCAGGCATATAAATATATAAACATATAAATATATATATTTAGGGAGAGGGAGAGAGTGGGATAGAGAGGGTGAGAGGGAGAGCACATTGGAGAGCAAGGGATCTGCAGCCATACCACTGTGGTGTCTGATCTCATCAGATCTTGGAAGCTAAGCAGGGTCAGACCTGATTAGTACTTGGATGGGAGATCACCTGGGAACACCAGTATTGAAGGCTTGGGAGAAGGGTGTGGCAGCCCACTCCCAAAAATCAATTAGCCATTTAAAACCCTATGAATAGCAGGGAGGCACTAACAATACTCTTTGCCTGTTGTATGGAGGGACACTATGAGTTAGACACCAACTTGTATACACACACACACACACACACACACACACACACACACACACTGTTGTTGTTAGGTGCCATCATGTAGATAGATAGATAGATTGATAGATAGAAGAGAGAGATATTTGACTGTGTAGATCACAACAAATTGTGGATAACATTGTAAATAATGTGAATACCAATGCCCGGTGTGGTGGCACATGCCTGTAATCTCAGCAGCTCGGGAGGCAGAGGCAGGTGGCTCACAAGTTCAAGACCAGAGACAGTCTGCATAATTTAGTGAGACCCTGTTTCAAAATGCAAAAAGTAAAAAAAAAAAAAAGGGCTGGGGGTGCAGTTCATTGGTCCAACACTTGCAAAGCATGCAAGTGTAAAGCCTTGGGTTCAACCCCCAGTACTGAAAAAAAAAAAAAAAAAAAAGAATGTGACTACCAGAACACTTGATTTCTTGATTGTATTCATAAGGACTCTGTTCATGGACAAAGAGGCAGCTGTTAGAACAGAACAAGGAAATACTGGTTGGTTTAAAGTCAGGAAAAGTATGCAGCTGGGTATCCTTTCACCATACCTCTTCAAACTCTATGCTGAGCAAATAATCTGAGAAGCTGGACTTTATGAAGAAGAACACGGCATCAGGATTGGAGGAAGATTCACTAACAACCTGTGTTATGCAGATGACACAACTCTCCTTGCTGAAAGTGAAGAGGATTTGAAATATTTACTGATGAAGATCAAAGAGCATAGTCTTCAGGATGGATTGAGACTCAACATCAACAAAATAAAAATCCTTACAACTGGGTCAGTATGCAACTTCATAATAAATGGAGGAAAGATTGAGGTTGTCCAAGATTTTGCTTTGCTTGGATCTATAATCAATACCCATGGAAGTAGCAGTCAGGAAATCAAAAGACACATTGCTCTGGGAAAAGCTGTGGCAAAAGATCTCTTTAGTGTATTGAAAAGTAAAGATGCCACATTGAAGATGAAGGTGCATCTGACTCATGCCATGGTATTTTCAGTCACACCATATGGTTGTGAAAGCTGGACACTGAACAAGGAAGACAGGAAAAGAATTGATGCTTTTGAATTATGGTGCTGGAGATGTCTATTGAATATACCATGGACTGCCAAAAGAACCAACATATCTATCCTAGAAGAAGTGCAACCAGAGTGCTCCTTGGAAGCAAGGATGGCCAGACTGTGTCTTACATATTTCGGACATGTAGTCAGGAGAGACCAATACCTGGAGAAAGACATCATGTTTGGGAGAGTGGCCTGTTGTTGTTGTTAGGTACCGTTCAGTCAGTATCCAACTCATATCGACCCTCATAGGGTTTTCAATGGCTGATTGCTTCAGAATTGCCTTGGGAGTGAATTGCCATGTCCTTCTCCCATTTTTTCAGTGTTGGGAATTGAACTCAGGACCTCAGAGATTGCAGAGCAGCGCTCTACCAACTGAGCTAAATCCCAGCCCTGGGAGAGTGGCAGGCCAGAATAAAAAGGAAAACCTTCCACCAGATGGATTGACACAGTGTCTGCAATAATGGGCTTAAACATAAATAAGATGTGTGCTTGGCACAGAATTGGGAAGTGTTTCCATCTGCTGTACATTGAGTCGATATGAGTGGGTCTTGATTTGACAGCATCTAACAACAATCAACTTCCATGGAAATAGCAGTCAAGAAATCAAAAGACACACTGCATTAGGAAAAGCTGTGGCAAATGACCTCCTTAAAATATTGGAAATAAAGATATTACATTGAAGATGAAGGTGTACCTGACTCATGCTATGGTATTTTCAGTTGCATCATAATAGTTGTGAAAGCTGGATGGTGAATATGGGAAATAGGAGAAGAATTAATGCTTTTGAATTATGATTCTGGAGATGAATATTGAATATACCATGGACTATGAAAAGAACCAACACATCTGTCCTACAAGAAGTGTACCCAGAGTGCTCCTTGGATGCAAGGAGGTTAGACTGCATTTTATGTATTTTGGACATGTTATCAAGAGGGACCAATCCCTGAAGAAAGATATCATGTTTGGAAGAGTGATGGGACAACAACAACAAAAAAGAAGACCTTTAATTAGATTGAGTGACACAGTAGCTGCAGCACTGGCCTTTACCATTAAAAAAGATCATATGCATGGCACAGTGCTGGGGAGTATTTTGTTCTGTTGCATATAGGGTTGCTATGAGTCAGAACCAAGTTGATGGCACCTAACAACACACACACACACACACACACACACACACACACACACACACCCCAGACATGAAAATGGCATGGGGGCCATTGCTGGAGAAGAAAGGGAATGGAAGAGAGAGTGTCATGACAGGGTAATGTGGGAGGTGAACATGAGCAAATGTACAATGATATGCATGTATGGAAATGTCATAATGAGTGATAGCTATACACTAACAAAAATTATTAACATGAAAAGAAGATAAGAATAGGAGGGGAGTTTGGTTATTGGAATTCTTTTGTTCTATATAGGGTTGTCATCATAACAATGCCCTGTAGACTTTTTTGATCTGGTTCAAAGAAATATAAAGTATTTATTAGGGTAACCTCTTGAGAACAAAGAGAAGGCTTATTAACATCACAGTTTTCTGCATTAGGTATATTATGAACATGCATTCTTCCACACTACAAATTAGTCATCTGAAAGGATATTAGCTTAATTCTTACTTGTTCAATACTAATGTATCATATTAATTTTGAAAGAGAGATGGTTGAGGATGTGTTTAAATGCTAACATGCTGATTTAAAAATGTAGTCTTCACATAACATGAATATATTCTTTGGCTTTTTTAAAGTAATTTTTAGAAGACTATACTAAATAACACTAATGGAAATCAAATAGATTACCCATAACCACCATAAAATAGATTCTTAATATTTTATTCCCTTCTAGTTCTTATTAATAGGTATACATCATTTTTACATAATTATAATCAAAGCACAAATACAATTTTGTTTTCTATTTTCCTATTAACATGAACATTTTCCCATATAGCTATTTAGTTTTTTAAATTAACATTTTAATAGTTGTATATTACACTATAGGATAACTGTAGCCAAATGTATTTAACCACTTCCATACCTTCAACATTTTAGGTAGTATCTAATTTTTATGAGCATAAAGGGAAGCAATAAGCAAATGGAATTTGGAGTCTAAGTGATATGAATTTGATTCCTGACTTTGCTGTTTACAAGGCATGGAACCCTGGGTCAGGTACTTAGTTTTCTTATTCACAGTACAACACTCTCACAAGTTTCTATTGTGGTTGGCTGTGAGTACACAGTGGAGCACAGGAAGATGTGGTCTACTCCCTGCTCAAATATGTAACTAATAGACTAGTACAATCTACAGTGATGATAATAATAATATCTCACATGACTGTTGTGAGATGTAAAAGAAATAACAACTGTAATATGCTCGACACAATGCCTCACATATAGTTAAGGGTCCAATGTTCTGTTATAATTAGTATTATTATCATTGTAATACTCTTATTACTATGTTATTTATGCTTATAACTTTCTCCAAATCTACTAGCTTTCAAAGATTATGCACCTACGAATTGCTTTTATTAAGCATAATTTAACATTTTTCAAAGTTGCCATAAGTATTGGCATTGTTTTATTTTTGTGGTACTTAGGAGTTGAACCCAGGGTCTCACAAATACTTGACAAGTGCTCTACCACTAGACTTTACCCTAGCCCCTTTATTATTTTTTATTTGGAGACAGGGTCTCACTAATTTATGCAGACTCCCTCTGGCCTCAAACTTGTAATCCTCCTGCCTCAGCCTCCCAAATTGCTGGGATTACAGGCATGTGCCACTGTGCCCTGCCAAGTATTGGTATTTTTAAGTGGCCATTGTAGAAGAGACCACTGTTTCTATTTATGCAGCATTGTGTGTGCATTGTCAGACACTGTACAGGGCACTGGGGGTAGAGCAAGAGAGGCTGACCCTTGTCCTAAAGAGACTATGGGTGAGTTGTTTCTTCAGGAAAAGAAATGAGATTACTATTGTCTTTGTTGTTTTTGATGCAAATGTATCTAATCAATTTTCAGTGATTCTGTTCACAGAATGAGTAACCCTTGACTTTGTGCAGGAAAATCGTAAAATCTTCTGTACTAGAACATCACATTCCTGATTAAACGAATATAACCACTTTTTGAAATATACTTAAGTCTACATGTCTGAATTACCATCTTAATGATGATGGTTCCCTTGTAAATCCTGGGGTAGTTATGCAGATTTTAACTTCTAAATTATGAGTCATTGTTGCCACTATTTAAAGCTCACAAAGAATTAAAGCCTCTTACTGTATCCATGCTAACATTTAAGTAGAAAAATCTTTTTTAAACTATAAATTTTGTTCATTAGTTTTGTTAGAATCTTCTTATGTGAGGCTGTATATAGGGAATCATTTACCTCATCCTGTGTAATTCAGTTTTGCTTGTGAATCTAACTTTTTCAGATTAATAACTAGTATTATCAGATTTAGTAATGGATATTGGTTTGTGGGGTCATCCTAGACCCCCAAACAAAAAACCTTTTACTATTTAAAATATTTGTTTTATAGTTTATGCTATATGAACTAAAACACCCTTTAAAAGTTACTAATGTAATGTTTATTTGTGTTGCAATAATTATCAACAATCAAAGAATTTTTAAGACACTTACAAAATTCTAATCAGTTTTAAAAATTATAAAATCAAACTAAAACTAATATAACAAAAAGTTCTCTTCATTTTATAATTTAGAGATCCTACAAATTATAAAACCAATAATTTTATAAGATCAATGATAAAATATAGAAAATGACATGCAAAATCAATTACTTGTAAAAAATAGGAACAATATTGCAGTCTTTGGGTAAGTACTTTGTCTCTACAATTGTTATATACAAGATTTGTACTAGAATCAACCTTACAAATACATTTGAGCAGATGCTACAGTTTTGAATGTATTTGTTGCCTTTTGCCGTTACAGAAGTGACATCGGCAAATAGGAATGCTAATAAAAACCTATGTAATTGGTATCATGCAGCACTCACCGGCCCTCAGGTTAAGTGCTACACCACTGTGTGTCCAGCACCATCCTGGAGTTGTGATGTAATGAGATTACATGGAATAATGCATTTGTAGGTCAATCAGAATTTTAAAATATAGCTGAATGTAAATTCAGGGGTCTATTTTGACCCCATAATACTGGTTAAAGGCTTAAAAATCTGAACATTGATATCAATGTGGTTTTGTGAAGATACTTAAGCAGCAAGACTGTTCCATAAGCTGTGCACTGCATGGGAAAGCTTGATCCATCTGACCTTTGAGAAAATAATTTCTCAGTACCATTCTACTTTTTCCTCTTATCTCATGGCTATTTTTGCACATTTTATTTAAAGTGTTATAACTTAGTAGGTTTTGATATACCAGTATGTTTGTACCCACGAAACCATCATCATGCCAGTACCTGGGACAATAGAACATGTCCATCATTCTAAAGTGTTTCCTTATACTCTTTTATAATCTTTCCTCTCTACCCTCCCTGCCTCCACCTTTATTTTCAGGGACCTGTTGGCTTCTTTTGGTCACTACAGATGATTTTTTGTTTCTAGAATTTTTTGTAAATAGATTCACATAGTATGTTCTCTTATGGGATGGCACTTTTTACATTGCATAATTGTTTTAAGATATATTCATATTGTGTGTATAATAATAATCTTTGTTTTGGTGACTGAGATTTAGTCCATTGGTACTGAGCCTGCAACTGTACCACTGTGGCATCCGATCCTGTCAGATCTTGGATGTTAAGCAGGGTTGGGCCTAGTTAGTACTTGGATGGGAGACCACCTTGGAACACCAAGTGCTGTAGGCTTGGGGGAAGGACCTGGCAACCCACTCTCCAAAAAACCAATCAGCCATTGAAAACCCTATGAATAGCAGAGAAGCACTAATAGCATTTCACTTGTTTATGTAGGGTTACTATGAGTCAGATACCAACTTGACAGCAGCTAACAAGAACAATGGTGGTATACTGAAATTTGTCTTTCTGTTTACCTGTTAATGGGATTTGGGTTGTTTCTGGATTCTGGTTAATGCATATAAGTAGGTCTGAACATCATATAAAAGCTGGTGTACCTTTGTTTCTTTTTAAATACCCAGGAAAGGTATGGCTAGGTTGTGTGATAGGTGTATGTTTAATCTCACAATTACTAAGCTTCTTTCTAAGTGGTTGTACTATTTTACATCCCCATCAGCAGGACAAGAGGATTCCTATTGCTCCACATCCTTTCCAACACATGATACAGTTTTAATTTTAGTCATTTTAGAGATTGTAGTGTGGGGATCAGCAAACCATGGCCCATAAACCAAGTTTGGCCCACTCTCTGTTTCATTTGTTTTGGATCTGGGGATCTAAACCATAGTCTTGTGCATGCTAAGGACATGTTCTACTTCAGCTATACTCCTCAGTCCCATACCTTTTTTTTTTTTTTTTGCAAATAAAGTTTTATTGGAACATAGCGATGTCCATTTGTTTGTGCATTTTCTACATTTACTTTATAATGGTAAAATTGAATGCTGAGGTAGCTAGCATCTAGCCTGTCAAGGTTAAAATAGTTATGATCTGGTACTCTCTCTCTCTTTCTCTCTTTTTTGGTATGGTACTGAGGGTTGAACCTAGGACATGTTAGGCAAGTGTTCTACATGGATCCAGACCCCCAGATCCCAGACCTTCTTTTTACTTTTTATCTTGAAACAGAGTCTTGCTAAGTTACACAGGCTGCCTCTGGCCTTGAGCTCACTATCCTACTGCTTTGGCATCCTAAGTCACTAGGATTACAGGCATGCACCACCAGGGCAGGTTTGATTTGGCTCATAAAAAGGTTTGTTGACCCTGTATAGTGATATCTCATTGAGATTTTAATCTAAATTTTCTCATTTCTTACTTGCATATTCCTACTTTAAAGTGTGTTGCAGAGTAGCTCCTTTCTCACTTAAGACTCTTATTAATACAATTGAAAAGAATCATCAAGATCACATACATCAGCTATTCCTCTAAAACTTGACTCAGTTTGTCTCTTGAATTCTTCAATATGCTGTGTTTAATTGTTATATTCATATGTGGCCTAATTATTCCACAACTATGAGAAATTAACTTCTTTCATTATAATTTCCCATATAGCTCTAAACACAGTCTCTGAAGTAGCATTACTTTCCCAAGTTGTGACCACAGTTTTGATGTATTGGTTCAGCAGAGCTGCGTTCCTTCTGAAGACTCCAAGGGAGAAATCTTTTTCTTGTCTTTTCTACCTTCTAAAGCACCTGAATTGCTTGGCTTTTGGATTCCTTCCATCCTCAAGTGTAGGGAGAAATTAGGAGGAAATTGGCAAAAACCCCAAAACTGGGAAAACAGCTTTTGAAGATCTGGTTTGTAAATTAGAAATCTAGGGGAAATGAAAGCAACTTGATTGACATTTGTACAAAACCCTTCATAAATCCCCTGAACCTGATTGGACAATTAGAAAACAAAGGATTCAAAACTGATTGGGTCAGGCCACTTGGGGCAAGCTATATAAGGAGCTGCACTGCAGCAGCTCTTGCTCTCTCTCCTGGAGAGAACTCTCTCTCTGTCTGACCACTGAAAAAGCAAGAACTCTCTCTTACCAGGACCACAGATCAAGATAGAATTCTCTCTGGATTTGACCAGCAACACAGAAGCATCTCTCCTCATGACCACCAAGACCAGGACAACTAGACAGCGCTCTCAAGGAAAGACCGGACTACGAGCAAGCTGAGGAAAGCCTCTTGGACCCAGTGCCAAGTGGCTGAAGCTGAGAATCTTCTCTGGTCCCAGTGCCAGAGGCAGAAGAGCTGCAGCTTCCCCTGAGGCAGCAAAAAAAGCTGCAGCACTCAGGCTGCTAACACTTGTTTAGCTTTCTCTCTGCCCCTGTCAGGGCAGAAAGACAATAAAGAGCTGCTGTTGGTCCCTGCAAGGCAAGAGCACCTGAGGCTTTTCCTTTCTCCCCTCTCATGGTGTTCCCAAGGCCCGCAGGAGTCCGCGCCCCTCACCCAAGTGTCCCAAGTAACTTGTGTTTAGTTATCTGTGTGCACAGCAATGCTGCCCATCCAATGTCAGGGCCGGACCAAGAGGTGTGTGCCCCACACTCAAGGCCAGCAATCCCATCACTCTAACCTCCACTTTTGTAGTCACATCTCCTTCTTTGACTCTTCCCTTCTTAACTTCTTACAAGGACCTTTTACATAAAGTGTACAAATATAACCCAACAACCTCTCAAGATCCTTAACTTAATCACATCTGTAAAGTCCCTTTTGCCATATAGGTAACATATTCACAGGTCTGGGGATCAGAGTGTGGACATATTTTGGGGGTAGTGGTGGTATTATTTGGTCTTCCATCCTTCCATATCTGTACTTCTCACAGTCTTCCCCATCTCTGTAAATAGAAATTCCTTTCTTCTTTTTGGGCAAAATTCTTAGAATTATCCATAATTTCTTTCTTCCATTATCTACATCCTACCCAGAAGCAAATTCTAGTGGCTCTATTTTGAATCCTGAATCCAGCTACCATGTCTACCTGTATGGGCCTCAACCCCATGGGTATGGAATCTGTGAATATTGAGAACCAGTTTTTCTTATTTTCTTCACCTTATGGGACTCCCCTATCTGCTTCTTTGCATCCCTCAGGTCTGTCCTCAAACAGTATTTTATAAAAATCTCCTTATGACTATCATACATACAATAGTCTCTTTAGTCTCAGTCCTTTTGTTTTGGTTTTCTTCACTTTTCAATTTCAGTGTATTGCATATTTATATTTTATTTAGTTGTTTCATATTTCTTGGCTATCATGAGAATGTGAGGTCCTAGACTTCATATTCTTTATTCCTTTTACCCCCTATAAATCTCCATGACTTAGACTAATCTTGTGTGTCTGACATATGTTGTTGTTGCTGTTAAGTGCTGTCAAGTCAGTGTCTGACTCGTAGCAACATCAGGTACAACAGGCAAAACAGTATCATTAGTGCTTCTCTGCTATTCATAGGGTTTTCAATAGCTGATTGTTTTTTGGGAGTGGGTTGCTGGATCCTTCTCCCAAGCCTACAGCACTTGGTGTTTCCAGGTGGTCTCTCATCCAGGTACCAAGCAGACCCCACCCTGCTTAGCTTCCAAGATCTGATGGAATTGGATGCCACAGTGGTGTGGCTGCATGCCATCTGGCATATAGAAAATGCTTTATAAAATGCTTGTCGAAAAAATTAAGTGAATGAAATTGCAACCGTCTTTTCACTCAAGTTTATATGTTTTAGATTTTCTGCCCCTTTCTCATTAACTACTGGGTACTATTCTATTATACTATTCTAGTATATAAATATAGCTGGATTTTTCATTCTTTTGGGTAGTTATTTGAGTTTTTTTCTGGTTTCTCATTTATAGAAACAATGATGATATATGTATTCTGATATGTTTCTCCCTGTGCTAGTTTCTCCAGGATACATAACTAAGTAGACTTGCTGAACTTTAGGATATGTTTAAATTCAATTTTATTTGGTATTGTCTAATTTCTCTCCAAAGTGATTAACAAATTTATATTCCTACCAGAGGTCAAGACATGGTTACTTACATAATTTTCTATTCTGTGAGAATTACTGTGGCAGGCTGTTAGTGTGAGCACTCCACGGTACAACTGAGTTGAGTGTCTTCCATAAGAATTTTTTTTTGTTTTGTTGTAATCTTTCTTCTTTCCATTTACTGATTAGGTTTGAAATCCAAAGGGTAGAAAAAGATATGTAATAGTTCTATATCTTTTGGAAAAATCCAAAGAGACTATTATATAGTGTCTGGAGGCTGTCATCTTTAAAGAAACAGTGAAAGAAACAAAGGGTGGATATCAGAGTATCAGTAAGCAATAAGGGATCACATTAAAGCATATTAAAAACATATCAGCAGACTGAAATAAGTGTGTGTGAATAGAGCTCATGTTGGAGGCTGTGACTCCAGAGGATTTGGAAGAAGGTCAAAGAGAAATGGACAGAGTAGGGTGCTCAGAGCACTGTTCCACAGGAACCATGCTATAACAATACAAGGAAACACCTGGTTTAATTAACACTAACATTTTTCAGGGCAGATCTTTTGCACAAAGTAGGTGTTGTCCTCAGAGACTGGTAGCTTAAGAGATAATAGTTTCATCCATATTATTATTTCCTGATGCACAGAGAAAAATGAAGGGAACATCTATACAGTGTCTAGTGTGTACTTATTTTTTAATATTAATATTTTCCAGCATATCACATCATTGCCAAATTCCAGGGATCTCTATACATAGAAATCAATGTGAATAGTGCCCTCTGGAAGGTACAATGAGGTTACTCTGCCAGACATTGTGATGTTTATTTCATGTGCAATTTCATTTTATTCTTGCCATAGTCCTTCAAGATAGGTATTTTGAGATGGTATTTCATTCATAAAACTTCTTGCCTGAGTTTATGCAGTAAGAAATTTGTTGTTTCATAATGATACGAGGAAGCTTGATATGAAACATAATGCAACTTTGTACTAGAATTGACAAAAACTTTTTTGTTTATATCACTTTCACTGACAATAGAGTTTGTTACATCAGACATGATTGTTGGCTAAATAAATATGACTAATCTCTATTTCCAGTGACCTCCTTGGTTTCTGCTTTAGATGGGCTAGGGATCTAAACAGAAGGTTGAGTCAGCACATTTCACCTTCCCTGTGAACTCATTGCTGTAGAATGAGTTGTCATTGCTAAACTGTGTCAGATGAACTGACTGCGAGAGAATGGGGAAATAAGAGGCAGTCATCAGCCATTGTGTTCTGTGATACAATTAGAACAGGAAATATTTTTTGAAACTAGGGAGTGACAGATCACCCTTTCAGTGCCCTTCAGAGATGTTAGCAGAGGAATTATCCATTGGAACCCATGAGAGGTCTTTGGAAGGTGAGCACATTGTGATTCCAATATATGATCTTTCCTTTAGAAAATAAGGGGAGGAGATAGAAGCAATAGCATTGGTAAAAATGAAAATTCCCCACCCACAGCTCTGGGCAACCAAGTGGGGCAACCTCAGCAGATATGCTACCAGCTCACCATTCTAGGCAGTCAAGAAAACTTTGTCCTTCCACACCGGGCACAGTGGCGCACACCTGTAATCCCAGCAGCTCGGAAGGCAGAGGTGGGAGGATCGCAAGTTCGAGATCAGAGGCAGTCTGTGTAATTTAGCAAGACCTTGTCTCAAAGAAAAAAGTAAAAATAAATAAATAAATAAATAAAAATGGCTTGGGGTGCAGCTCAATGGTCCAGCACTTGCAAAGCATGCAGGCACGAGGCCCTGGGTTCAAACCCCAGTACCACACACACACACACACACACACACACACACACACACACACACACACACCAAAACCAAAAACAAAAAAACTTTGTCCTTTCTTGGGTAGAATGGAAGGCAACAGGAAATGCAATGACAACTGGAAAAGGCTGGCTCCATTTTAGTGCCCAAATTACTATCAGCAAAGTCAAGCAGATATCTTCTGAAACTAATACTGCACATTTTCTAGGAAATCTTTCTCCTGATGAAAAAAAAATCTGCCATCGTATAAACACACGCCAGAAAGTCTTTTAGTCTGACATAGAACCAAATGGTCATGGGAAACAAATTATCTAAAACCTAGGGAATTTATGGCAGTAAATAAAAAGTGTCCATGTTAAAAAAAAAAAGGACTTGATACCTTAAATGAGAAACTTAGGCTGGGTGCACTGACGGACCCCTGTAATCTCAATGATTTGGGATGTGGAAGCAGGGGGATTGTGAGTTTGAGGCCAGAGGCAGCCTGTGTAACTTAGTGAGACAGTGACTCAAAATAAAAATAAAAATGGGATGGAGGTACAGCCCACTGGTAGAGCACATGCATAATGTGTGGAAGGCCCTGGGTTCAACACTTAAATACTGCGTAAATGAATAAGTAAATAAATAAAATGAGAAACTTACTATCCCTTATGACATCTCTCACTTTCTAAATTCACATCCATCCTGAAGCTTACTGGAATAAGAGTGAAAAATGTTATTGTTCCCCTCTACACAACATAAGAAAGCCTTTCTTGATATCTTGGTAATTAGGTATATGTGAACTAATCTGTATAAGGACATTTATAATGGATCTAAACATGCTTTCTTTTTTTACTTATTGAAAGAGATGAAAAAACTGGATTTCCTCACATTTCTTTTCTTTGATGCCTCCACTAGGCATTCCTAAGGGATATTCATTGTAAAGGAAGCACATTGAAATTGGCAATTAGTGTTTTGATCAAGACAGTGTGCCACATTTCATTATTTAATTTGCATCAGGTATTTTGGCCTTTGATGGATTTTTTTTTTTTTACTTAAAGGCCAAAGGATTTTCTTTCATATGTAATAACCTCCTCACTCAACCAATTAAGTATTTTGTTGATGGATTTTTATAAAGGCCACTGGCTAAGTCACTTGTCAAAGGCATCAATGATAGTTGAAGGTTACTGAAAGCTCTTGGAAGATTGTGGTTCTTTCTTTCTTTCTTTCTTTCTTTCTTTCTTTTTTTTAACATCATGCTTTTCCCAGTGCATAGTGTATGACATACAATGGTTTCAGAAGCTAGTTACTGAATGAATATTCTAAGTTTATGAAGGTCTTTGTATGATATTCTTATCTTCTGTACCCAAAACAAAGATACATATTTTTAAACTGAGCCTCTTTTATTTACATGTATGCAAGAAAAGTTTATTTGTTTATTTATTTATTTATTTTTTGTGGTACTGGGGGTTGAACCCAGGGCTTTACACCTGCATGCTTTGCAAGTGCTGGACCACTGAGCTGCACCCCCAGCCCATTTATTTTTTTTTAACTTATTGAGGCAGGGTCTTGCTAAATTACTCAGACTGCCTCTGGTCTCGAACTTGTGATCCTCCTGCCTCCGCCTCCAGAGCTGCTGGGAATACAGGCCTGTGCCACTGCGCCTGGCAAAGTTTATTTCTTAAAACTAAAAATGGGGATAACTTGATTAGTTTATTGAGTTGGAACTATGAAAAAATACTGTTATACTTGCCTCACAAATGGATGTGAACATAAATCATGTAATTTCATTTTCTCCATTAAAAAAGAAAAGGAAAAATAACAGAGGCAAAAATGATCATTCAAGTTTCCTTGCAAGTATTCACTGAGCATGTTGGGAATCCACAAAGAAACACTTCAGAGAAACCTTAGTGATGGCTGTCATTTCCACAAATACTGCTAGATGAGGTCTGCAGTGGAATTCTAAGTCTAAAGGACAACAAATTTAATTTGTTCTATTGGTTTTATAAGCCTTGAAGTAAGTGACACACTCAGTATTTTTCTTCTTCTTCTAAGATCTAACTAGACCACAGAGACAGTAAATCCTATTATTTGGTCATCCTAAAACATCTAGCACTTTTGCATAAGCTAAATATTATGGTAGATGCCAAGAAGAACATCTGCTCTTGAAAATTACTGACATTCCTAAGATTGTATAGCTATAAAGTACAGTAGAATTTCCACTCAATAGTGAGCCAGCCCACACAGCCTTTTAAACATATGTCATATAATAAGATTTTTCGGGAGTCAAGATGGTGGACAGATAACACACACCTTCTGTTCCGGAGCAATAAGAAGCCTCGATTAGGGGTTTAAAACTCAAATTGAATAAATAGAAACAGAGATAATTTAGTTTGAGAGATAAAGAATGAAACTAGGTGTACACTGAAATTAAGGATTAGGCTTCAGAGGAGCTACACAGTGGCCAGCAGCGGGACCGCCGCCATTTCGCCATCACACAGGGAGTGGTTAGAATCCCA
This sequence comes from Pedetes capensis, assembly GCA_007922755.1. Classification (NCBI taxonomy): domain Eukaryota; kingdom Metazoa; phylum Chordata; class Mammalia; order Rodentia; family Pedetidae; genus Pedetes; species Pedetes capensis. The sequence continues at coordinate 91,147 of VMDO01007242.1, forward strand.
GAGATCTGGAGGGGATTTCGCGCACATGCACCCACGGGCCTGGACCCAACACGGAGTGCAACCTTGGCAGCACACTCTCACCATGCCTGCGGGACACAGTCTGCAGTTCCTAGGTGAGTCACCGTGAGGGAGCACACAAACGCCCTCCATAGCGGCCGCGGAGCAAACAGGGGAAGCCGGTGCCAGCGATCTGCGTCTAGAGCTGAGGCGCGGCTCCCCTCCCTTCTGTTGCGTCGGGTCAGGCCTACGATCGCGAACTCCACAGAAATTTGGGCACACATATATCCGGATCCCAGACACATCAGAGGTGAGCCCAAATCACCCCACTGTGCTGCGGAGAGAGCTGGGGCTTGTGGAGCCGGCCAAGTCGCACGCAGCCGGGCAGCTCCTTCTCGGGGGAAGCCGCTCGCCCCTGGCGGAGAAGTTCCGAGTGCGACCACAACACACAACAAGGCTGTGGGGAGGAAATCTCTGATTTAGGGAATTGGCACCCGATCTCCGTGGGACAGAGAGATCTTTAGGGAAGACCCCACAGGTTTCACTGCCTCTCGAACAGTACAGTAGTCATGGAGTGTTTCGTGGAATCGTCTCTTTGGGCACTCGGGGCCCCAATTAAATCCAGATTGTTATGAAGAACTTGGCTATATGGACCCAATGAGACTGATGGTTACTGCGGATTGTGTGGAAATACTGCCACCCTGAGCTCTATTGGGAACATTGCATTATCGAATCCACCTGGTCGAACTGGGTGTAATAGTTCAGACTCCATCCTCAAGATAATATGTTTTTACTGTTAAAAGGGTCTTGAGCCTGCTTCCTTAGTGGAAGCTGGACTGACACTCTGTGGCCCCAGCCAATACATTTTTTGCTTTTTGAGATAGGCTCTTGTTGGGCTGCACAGATTTTGGGCTTGAGACCCTCCTGCCCCCATCCCGCAAGTCACAGGGATTCCAGGGGTCCTTCACTGCACCTGACTGCAAGAATTGTTATATGTATGGGGGAGAGTCTATGCGTGAGGTCTGGAATTTTATATTTTATTCTATTTTTTTCTCTTTTCTTTGTACTTTACTTTTTTAAAATTTTTATCTTAATTTTATTAGTACTATAATTTTTTTTTCTTCTTCTTTTCTTTCCTTCTATGGGGGTTTGAGTTCAGGGCTCTGCGCCTGCTTATCTGGTAGGTACTGGATTGCCACGCTGCACCCCAGGACCCCCTTTTTTTATGCTTTTTGAGACAGGGTCTAATTGGGTTGCACAGAAATCGGGCTTGCGTCCCTCCTACCTCCAACCTCCAAGCCGTTGGGATTGCAGGTGTGCACCACCGCACCCGACTACAAGTGTTTTTATTAGTGTTTGGCAGAGAGCATATGTGAGATTTGCCTCTTTTTTGTCCTTTCTTTCTTTTCTTTCTTTCTTTCTTTTTTCTTTTTTCCCTTTCTTTTTTCCTTTTTATTTCTCTCTTTTTCTACCCTATTTTTCCTCCTTTCTTCTCTTACTCTCTTCCCTTTTTCTACCCTTCTCCTCTATCTCTTAAGCTATATATGTGTCATTGTTCTAATAATTTATCCCTTAAATCTCAACCTTAATATTAACTTTGATGGTAATTTCTATTAACCTCTGTCCTCTACCTCTTCCTTCCACATCTTCTATCGCCAGATCCCTCCTATTTCTTACCCCACAGAAGAGAAATGGAATCTATCGCCTCCCTAACCCTTACCCCCCCTGGAGTCGGACTGGTAGATTCTGTTTTCCGGACCGCACTATGCGAAAATCAAATAAAAATACAAAAACCACAAGGGGGCAGGATGGAGCTGAAGGCTTCACAGATCATACAACCACAATGGATCAGTCAAATGACTCGCAATTATTAGAGATCTCTGAGTCGGAGTTCAGAGTCATGGTTATAAGC
>VMDO01007243.1:0-14891 GCA_007922755.1 Pedetes capensis
GGAGAAGGACATCATGTTTGGGAGAGTGGCAGGTCAACGCAAAAGAGGAAAACCCTCCACCAGATGGATTGACACAGTGTCTGCAACAATGGGCTTAAACATAAATAAGATGGTTTGCCTGGCACAGAATCAGGAAGTGTTTAGGGTCGCTATGAGTCAGACTCAACTCGACGGCACCTAACAACAACAAAAACAACCATGCTGAGTTATTAGCTGTTTTACACTGTTTTGCACTTGCCTATCCTATTAGACTCTAAGTTGTTAGAAGAAATTCTTATTATTCAGCTTTGTAGCCGGACAACTTAGCACAACGCTTGTCCAAAGAGACTTTCACTACGTACCAAAACTAAACTATGTATTAAATACAGAGAAATGTGGAAGAAAACAGGAAAGAAGAGATAGGATGAAAAAAGGTCATGAATTTTTAAATAAAAGGGTTATTTTTTAAATAGCAGGGCAAGGAGCAGATACCTTCAGCTTAGATAATAGCCTTAAATGTATGTAAACACCTGCTCTTCCCTTTTATTCACTTACACACCATCTGTGCAACAAATACTTATTATGAACCAAACCTTTTTCTAGAACAGTGCTAGACAAATAAATTCAAGTGGTGCCCAAGAATCTATATTCATGGCAGATTTAGGTTTTTTTTTTTTATTATAGTGTTCTATATACAACACACTCTAGTTGCACATTTTAATACATAGTAAAATGAACCACTGGTAGGAGGTTTCATGACCCAAAATGAAAACATGGGTGTTTCCTCTACCAACCGAGTGCTTACTCTGGTATAATAAGTCACTACATATTCTCTGAAGGTTATGAGTTAAAAGACAAACAAACAAACAAACAAAAAAACACAGAATATACTCTTGCTTAAAAAATAGTGAAGTAAGTTTGAGGAAAATATAAACAATAAAAAAGGAAGAAAAATAAGGAAAATTCACCTTGAAGTAAAAAGAAACTCTGGAATCATAGGCATTCTGAACAAGCACTCTTTTAAGATAAATATAAACTAAAAAAAAAATGCTATATTAACTGAAGACAAATTTAAATGTTTAACTACCAACTTTTATTCAAATGGTGGCAATTTCTTTCCATAATTTACAAGTGTCAAGGATAAATGATTGATGACCACACATTTCTTTCTCATTTCTACTTTCAAGATCCTTCTCACAAGGAACTTTGCATTTTTCTGCCCAAGGTTAAAGGTAAGGAGAAGTAATAACTTCCCCACAAACTCACCCTGCGTTCAGCACACCCAGCAAATCTAAGCAATATTGGAGAGGCTTATACATCCAGAGGGTGACGAGTAGACCCACCCATTCTGTATAGATACTATCTGCCTTCTGGGAGCCAAGGGATATCTATTAATCAGCTATGGAAACAACAGGGAGTGCAGTTTTTTTTTTTTAAAGCCTGAAGTTTTTAAAAATAAAGAAAAAGTAGATTTCAGACTCAAAATAAGCAATTCTGCTCCTCATAAGAAAAGGGAAGGCAGAAAAAGAAACATGGTAAGGAATAGATTATCAAAGCAAGAAAAACATTCAACAAAAAAAGTATCACATGGCCAAGAAATGAAGTTACAAGAAAACAACAGAAAACAGAAGAATGAAGAGAAAAAGCAATACAAAACAATGAGAAAATTAGGAAGCAAGCCAAACTTTTTGTTTTTTAATTCCCTAAAGATAGCCATCAGTGTGTTTTTAAATAGAGACAGACAATGTTCTTTTGCCAGCTCTGCAGGCCTGTAGTTTTCATAGCTTCAGACAAAATTGTCTCTAAACATTCAATTTAAAAGACACATAAAAGAGCTTGCAGTCCAAATTCAAAGATAATCCAAAAAGGGCATCTCATCCTTTAAAAAAATATAAAGTCCTCTGCATTTGAGGGCAATAGGTAAATCTACTTAGGTCAATATACACCCTCTCACTGCAAGGCTATCTGTTCAGATGCTTAATTTTCTATTTCTCTGTCCAGGAAACTAGGGGAAAGCCAATGAAAAAGCATTATAATGTTAAAAAAAAATAGAATACTGCTTTAAAACTTTTGGCTAATATTAAGGAAATACACAGATTCATTTTACAGAGATGTTTCTTTCTAATTGCATTATAAATTGAAAATTGCACTGGGCTACTAAAAAGTAGCTCCACTGAATGGAACTTGTTATATAATAGAGCCACTTTCAAAGGTACCATTGTATCATTCAGGGCTACCATCACTGTTAACCTTGTTAGCATACATGGAATTGAAGGCCAGTGTTAACCTTGATAGCATACATGGAATTGAAGGCCAGTATATAATAAGGATATTTAAAAATACAGCTACTGTATAGCAATTATAGACAGAGACTCTGTTAGCTACTAAAAGTGAAAAGGAAGGAATATAAACCCTGGCCCTGGTTCTAAGTCATTAAAATTGAATTGGTTTACTTCTAGTATGATATATCACCATCATACTTGTTTATTTAGGAAGAACTGAGAAAATTGAAGAATAAGTGCTTCATCTCTTAACATTTAGAAATGTTCTAGACATGTTAGCCAATTCATATAATAGAATTTCCATCTTCTTAAAACATAAAAATTACCAGACTAAATATATTTTAGGACCTGCTCAATCATATTTTTCTCCACAGAACCAGATTAAATATATTTTAGGACCTGCTCAATTATATTTTTCTCCCATTTCTATTGTGGATTTTATATATATCATATTACTGTACCAATAATTTATACAGTTCCACAGCATTAAACATATTTATAATTATACAATCAACACCACTATACATCTTCATAATTTATCCAACCTTATAAAACTCCATATTCATTCTCCCTGTGCTCCAGCCCCTGGCAATAATGATTCCACCTTCTATTTCTAAGATTTTAGCAACTCGGTGGTTCCAAGTGGAATTATATGGCATTTGTGTTTCTGTGTATAGTTTATTTCATTTTGCTCCAATTCCCTCCAGGTTCATCTGTGTTGAGGTATATGTCAGATGCTTTTCCTTTTTAATGATAATATTCCACTCTGTATGTATACCATATTTTGTTTAGCCATCCATAGAACTATGGACTTTTGGAGTGTTTCCACATTTTAGCTATTGTAAATAATGCTGCTATAAACACAGGTATACAAGTATCTTTTCAATACCCTATGTCCAATTTTTTTATTACATATGTAGAAATAGAGTGGAGTCATATGAGAATTCTATTTTTAATTTTAGAAGGAGCCACCATATTGTTTCCAGAGCATTGTACTTTTTGACACTCTACCAATACTGCACAATAACTCCTCACCAGCACTTGTTATTTTTCTATTTATTTATTTATTTATTTATTTATTTATTTATTTAATTTTTACCGTATAGGGGAATTGACCTAGGTACTCATCCATGCTTTGCAAGTGTTCTACCAAAGAGGTGAACTCTCAGCCTGTTTTATAATTTTTATTTTTGACACAAGGTCTCACTAAATTACTTAGACTGCCTCTGGACTCAAACTTGTGATCTTCTTGTCTCTGCCACCAGATTTATTGGGATTATAGGCAGGCACCACCATATCCAGTTTATTTTTTTGATAGCAGTGATGTGAGATAGTAAGTAATTCATCATAGCATTGATTTATATTTCATTAATAATTAATGATGTTAAGCATCTGTGATTGTGTTTATTGGCCTTGAGTACAACTTTTCTGGAGATAAGAACATGAGCAAGAGCAATTCAAATCCCAATGTCACTTCTCATTTTGTGTTTGGAATTAACCTCCCAGACCCCTGGACCTCATATGAGAACAAAGTTGATTTTTGCTCAGAGGAATACCATGACCATTGCATGAGATAATACATGTAACATATTTATTACAATGAATGATAAATATTAATTGAACCTGATTGAATGAGAGCTATTTTCAATCATGACTTCAGAACCCTAACACAAATTCTATGTTCATAGTAGCTTCATGTGACTTAATTTTAAGATGCTAAGTTTCCATTTGATAAGTTAATTTATCTAAGAGGAGATATTAGGTAATATTTGTGAGAAAAGGTGAAAAATGACTTAAAAGCAATTTCCCCTTGTCAAATATATTAAATTTGCTCTCTATTTTCAAAACAGAAACTAAGTTGGAAATTATGTTATATACCCAATTCTTACTAACATAAACTACATTTAAAAAGCAAAATTTATTAGTTACTTTTTCTTCTGTAAAATATGTATGATATAATATATAAGACCCAGCAACCAACTCCCCCGAACAAAAAAATAAAAATCAGCCACTGAAAACCCTATGAATAGCAGAGAAGCACTGACAATAGTGTTTTGCCTGTTGTACATAGGGTCACTATGAGTTGGACACTAACTCAGTGGAATATAACAACAACAACAACATATAGTACAATAAAATCTAAAGTATATAGTAAGGCAGTATAAGATCAAAGAGTAGTAAAATATAGACTGCATTATATGGTAAGTAGAATTATTGTTTTAACTGTTAATAATAGCCTGCTTTATATCCTAGGAAAGAGTCAGGGGTTAATCTTTAAGTTTCCTGTGTTTCTCACAATGTCAGAACTTAGGCCAGTTTTCTGGACACATCAAAGAAATCATTTTCAAAATGTTATTCTTAATACAATATCAGTAGACAATTATATCAATATCTTTCAGGCACTGCCTATATAAAACATGTGAATGTTACTATTTGAAAGAAACTAATTACCTGTGATTGGTATAACTTACTTAAAAAGCCAAAATCTGCTTTAATGAGTCACATAAACTTGTAAGTCCAGTCTATTCTCTGTTAACATACGTGACAAATTCAAAATAAGTGAAGACAAATCAAAAATTCATCAAATGCTTTTATGCTTTACAGAATTCTATTATTTCCTTTGCATGCAAACTTTATATTGTTTGTGAATATTTAATTTCTTTCTACTAATTTTTATCATTTTCATTAATTTTGATACATTGCTGTGCATATTTGTAACTACCAAGGTTCTACTATTTGTTTCATTTTCATTCTTATTTAATTAAAGTATATTTAATCTCTACCTCCATTTGGAATCTTTTCTTTGTACTTGTAGCTCCATATGTATACATTTCTTACATTTATCTTTAAACAACTCTTTTAAGGTATAATTAATACATTAAAAATCATTGTATTTAACCTATATAACCGAAGTTTAATTACACAAACATGATCCAACACCACAATCTATTCCATAAACATATCCTCACCTACAAATTTCCTCTTGTTCTCATTATCATCATCATTATTATAAGCAATAAGAACACTTAATGTAAAATTTGCCCTATTTGAAAATTACAATGTTAACTATATATAGGCACAGTAGGTCTGTGGAACTCTCTCATCTTGTGAAACTGAAAAGGTATAACTTTCTCTCTTATTTTGATTGGTACATACTATGCTTCCTGTCTTTGTGGAATCACTGATTTTGACACTTCTGGAAAATTCTTAGGAGTCATCTCTTTAACTATTGCCTTTACTCCACTCTTTATTCTCATTCCTCTAAACTCTGCATATGCATGCCTCTTGACTCTATGCATTCCTCTAAACTCTGACTGCATGCCTCTTGAACAATGAGAGAAAAAGAAAAGTGAATTTTAAAATTTAAAAAAAATTTCTTTTGCTTTTGAGTAAAAACATACTTTGTTGAGTTCTAAGTGATAATTTAAGAAGAGCATTTATATGACTACCATATAAATGCCACATGGGGAAATATAACGAAAAGTAATGCATATTAATTTATATTAATATTTACTAGCATCACACATCATATAATAAATTTCACAAGGAATTATGATAAATTATTCAATTTTTGAAATGTAATTTTATGTAATAAATACACATATTTACATAAGTCTTAAGTCTAAGGAATTATGAAATAACAGGATTTTTCTGGGACAATATTAGATAAACATAAAGATCATTTTTTGCCAGGCACAGTGGTGCATGCCTATAATCCCAGTGACTCAGGAAGCAGAGGCAGGAGGATCACAAATTCTAGAGACTAGAGGCAGTCTGCATAATTTAGCGAGATGCCTTCTCAAAAAATAAAAATATGGGCTTGGGATGCAGCTCAACGGTACAGCGCTTGCAAAGCATGTAAGTGTGAGGCCTTGGGTTCAACCTCCAGTAATGTGGGAAAAAGATAATTTTTCATAAAGAAAAGCTATCACTTACCATAAATGTTAACTTAGTACGTGTAAAAAAGTAGCTAATAGTAATTCTATTTCTCTATTTCTTGATTTAATGCTTTCCATGAAATATTTTTCATCTAATTTTCAACAAATAATTTATTGGTTTCATTTTTAATAGCACTTTTAAATAATCCTGGCCAAGTACTCATATTAAACAAAAATTTTTCTTTTTCTTTTTTTTTCTTTTTTTTTTTGCAGTGCTAGGGGTTGAATCTAGGGCCTTGTGCCTGCATGCTTTGCAAGTGCTGGATCGCTGAGCTGCACCCCCAGCCCAATTTTTTTTTTTTTTTTTTTTTTACTTTTTTGAGACAGGGTCTCACTAAGTCACGCAGACTGCCTCTGGTCTTGAATTTGAGAGCCTCCCGCCTCCGACTCCCCAGCCGCTGCCATTACAGGCGTGCGCCACCTCGCCCGGCACAAAAATTTCTTAGAGCTGGTCATCAGGCCGAGCGCGGTGGCGCGTGTCTGTAATCCCAGGGGCTCTGGAGGCGGAGGCGGGAGGATCTCAAGTTCGAGACCGGAGGCAGTCGGCGTAATTTAGCGAGACCCTGTCTCAAAAAATAAATTTAATAAAATGGGCTGGGGCACAGCTCAGTGGTCCAGCACTTGAAGAGCATGCAAGCGCGAGGCCCTGGGTTCAACCCCCACTACCTACCGAAAAAAGAAAAAAAAAAGAAGAAGAAACAGGTCATCAGCCTAATTTAATTTTCCATGGCAAAGAAATTTACATAGAATTCCAAAGAACACACAGATATAATAGAACTTACATATGCATATTTATGTATATGTAAATATACATAGACATATATGTGTATATATATTTGAAACACAGTAATATATACTTAAAAGATACTTGAATATAAGCCAGGCTCAGTGGCACATGCCTATAATCCCAGCAGCTGGGGAGACAGAGGCAGGAGGATCACAAGTTTGAGACCAGAGGCAGTCTGCATAATTTAGCCAGACCCTGTCTCAAAAAGTAAAAAAAAAAAAAAAAAAAAAAAAAAAAAAAGAATATAACTTATATTTGAAATACAATATAATTTTGGATTCTAAAGAACAGTAAAGATATACATGTCTTATAAAACACAATAATGTATAATATGAGAATATATATTTAAGCTGAAATATACAGATTATATTTGAAATTTAGCATAATATAGTTTGGAAATATCAAAATATGTTCTCATTTCATATATGTAATGTTCATTTTAAATATCAGTGTGAAGATATGTACATATATATATTATTGAACAATATCATTAATATCACACACAAGCAAAATTTTGCTAAAGATCATTCAAAAGTGACTGCAGCAATATATAGATAGGGAGTTGCTAGAAAATCAAGCTGTATTCAGAAGAGGGCAGGAACCAGGGACATCACTGCTGATGTAAGATGGATAGTAGCCAAAAGCAGAGAATACCAAGAAGATGTCTCTCTATGTTTTTTCAACTATGCAAAGGCATTTGATTGTGTAGATCAGAACAAATTATGGATAACATTACAAATAATGGGAATTCTGGAGCACTTAATTGTACTCATGAGGAATCTGTACATGGACAAAGAAGCAGTTGTTTGAATAAAACAAGGAAACACTACCTGGTTTAAAGTTAAGAAGGGTGTGTGTCAGGGCTGTATCCTTCCACCATACCTCTTCAATCTCTATGCTGAGCAAATAATCCTCAAAATTGGAATTTACAATGAAGAACATGGCATCACAGTTGGAGGAAGACTGATTAACAATCTGCTTTACAGAGATGACACAACTCTGCTTGCGGAAAGTGAAGAGGGTTTAAAACCTTTACTGACAAAGATCAAAGAACAGAGCCTTCAGTATGTATTGCCCTTAACATCAACAAAACAAAAATCCTTATAATTGGGTCAGTAAGAAACTTCATGAAAAATAGAGAAAAGATTAAGGTTGTCCAAAATTTTGCTTTACTTGTTTCTACAATCAACATCTGTGAAAGCAGCAGTCAAGAAATCAAAAGACACATTGCATTAGGAAAAGCTCTTGTAAAGGACATCTTTAAAGTGTTGAAAAGTAAAGACGTCACATTGAAGATGAAGGTGCACCTGTCTCATGCCATGGTATTTTTAGTCACATCATATGGTTATGAAAGCTGGACATTGAATAAGGAGACAAGAGAAGAATGGATTCTTTTGAATTACAGTGCTGGAGATGAACACTAAATATATCATGTTGTTGTAGTTGTTAGGTGCCATGGACTTCCAAAAGAACCAACAGATCTGTCCTAAAAGAAATGCAACCAGAGTGCTTCTTGGAAGCAAAGATGGCTTGACTGCACCTCACATATTGTGGAAATGTAGTCAGGAGAGACGAATCCCTGGTGAAAGACATGTTTGGGAGAGTGGCAGGGCATCAAAAATAAGAAAAACCCTCAACTAGATGGATTGACAGTATCTGCAACAATGAGCTTAAATACAAAAAAAACCCAACCAAACAAACAATGAAACAAAAGAAAAAACAACAACAACAAAAACAACAACAACAAAAAAAAAAAACATGTGCCTATTACAGAACTGGATGTGGTTTATTTTGTTGCACATAGGATGACTGTGAGTCAGACCCGACTCAGTGACACCTAACAACAACAAGCAATTTGTGCTACACACAAAATATATAGAAACAATTCAAATTGTGGCTACATTCATGACAATTTCAGAAAAGTGAAGTGTCACAAACTTTTTAGAACTGTTAATGGAAAACAATTGTTTTAAAATAGTAATTAGTTTGGATTTTGTAAAGTGAAAGACTTCAGAGAATACGGAAATGTCCTAATTCATTAGAAATGAAGTCTCTTATGATTCATTTTTCTTGTCAAAAAGTAACTTTTAAAGTTATTTGCAATGTTATTTGCTCATTGCTTTCTTGTCTAGAAGAGAATGACATAAAATCAGTGATGTGTTTCTTTTAGTTTCTAGAGCCTAGTGGAATAAAATCTACTTTGCATGAAAAGATCCTTTTCTTCCATCAAGATGCTTTTAATTTTAAACCTTGTTATATGTCCATGAAAGAAAAATATATAATTTATCAGAAAGAAAACAGAGGATGGTTGTACCTCAGTTCTTGCTAATATGACTATGAAAGCATTAAGATATAATTTCTGAGTGAAATAAATTAATGAAACATAAATGGAGAAAAGTAGTAATACAGATTTCAATTGTGCCTATGTAAAGAATTTCTGGATGATATAAAAGCCCAAACGTAGCAGAGGAAGGTGCACTACAACTAGGCAACTTTATTTGGGAATTTATAAAGTAATTCAAAAAACAATTAGTGCTAGCTGCTGGAAAATATTAAGTGAACAATTTCCAAACTACATATTTGGAAAATATATAAGAAATATACTCTTGAGTACTTTCTAGAAAACATCATGATTATATTCCCAAATTAATGCTTGTTTTTGTTAGATGTCTTCAAGTCAGTGTCTGATTCATAGTGACTACATACAACAGGTGAAACACTATTGTCTGCTTCTCTGCTATTCGTAGGGTTTTCAATGGCTGATTGTTGTTTGGGAGTGGGTTGCAGGGTCCTTTTCCAAGCCTACAGCACCTGTTGATCCCAGGTGGTCTCCTATCCAAGGACTAACCAGGCCCAATCCTGCTTGGCTTCTGAGATCAGATGGGATGGAAGCCATGGTGGTACAGCTACAGGCTAAATTAATGGTAGAGATCAACATTTCTCTCACTTGATTAGAGATATTTTCTTCTATTTTGAATATTTCTGGGTCTCAAGCAAAGATCTTATCAATCAGTAGCAATCACTGCATGCCAAATGTCCCTATTAATTTATTGGAGAAGGTTGTATGAAAACACTAAAGTCTGTTGAATTTGATTTGCTTTATATTTTCTTACCTAAGATACTTTTGACACAGCTATAAAATCTTGTCTTATACACCAATCATTGGAGAATTCCTTTCTTTTACACCTATTTATGTGTGAAGGACATAAAATTCAGCTTATATGTTTAGCTACACCTATATAGTATATCCTCTTAAACTTATTTCTCTGTATATCAGAGGAAAGGAAAGAAATGAATGGTAGGAATAGTGGAGAGAGAACAAGGGTTCAGTGTAAAATAGATGGACATGAGGAGATGGATTATTTATCCCTTCCTCACATAACTCACAGTTATCATATGAGATTAAAATGCTCAAGATGAAAACTTTCTCATATAGATATCATGTATAAATCCAATTGATAGAATCTCTGATATGCAGAAATATTCAAAACAAAGTGAACTATTTGTGGCCACATGAGAGAAATACTGATCCATCTCTATATATCTCCTATATATAGGATTGGATTTAGAGATTTTCTATAAAAACGTAAATACCTGTGTGGGAGATTTAGAAGTATAACTGGGTGTCAGTTGTAAATTTTTTATTGTTCACCACATGATGGAAACTCTCCTTTCTCCCTAGATAGTGTCAGTGTTCTCATCATTAGGAAAAACAAAGAGATTAGGTGTGGATTGTAGGGCCTTCTCAGAGTGATGAAGCAAGAATGGGGTGCCACAGTACCAGAGTAATCTTCAGAAAGCTAGTGAAGAAAAGGAGAGACAAAAAAGACCACCAAACAGAGTTCACCCTTTATATTTTTCTCACCTGTCATATGTAACATTGTGCTAAGTATGGTCAAAGCCTTAGGATATATAGGATAAATATAACTTATTATCCTAAAACTTGCTCAATTAATATAGGTGTCGTGGAGTTGTGGAGATGAGAAAAATCTAGGATCCCCAAAATGGGTTAGAATTAAATGGTTAACCCACGGAGTTGGAAGAGCTCATTACAATATAGTACAGCTCTGCTATCTCTGAGGCCCTGTGTGTGATCCCCATCACCACAAAAATGGGAGAATGACCTGGTAGCCCACTTTCAAAACAATCAGCTTTTGAAAACCCTATGAAGAGCAGAGAAGCACTAACATAGTGATGGGCATAGCACAGTGTCATGGAGTGCTTTGTTCGGTTTTACATAGGGTCCCTTTGAGTTGGAGTAGACTCCATGACACCTAACAACAAAAACAATCCTAAAACAGCAGTCCCTAAACTTTTGGGCACTGGGACTGGTTTCATGGACAGTGGTGGATGCAATTTCAGAATGATTTTAGCATATTACCTTTATTGTATAAATATAGATGAAGCTTCACTTGCTCATGCATCATTCATACTGGTACCAGTCCATGGACCAGGGCTTGGGGACCCCTTCCTATAGTGTAATTCTCTCCCAATATTTTGGAAGTAAAGGTCAATAAGTGAACCAATTTAAATTTTTATGTTAATTTTATATGTTAAATTTTTATGGTAAAGCAAAACAAACACATTAAATAGAGCACATACGTGCTATTTTTTTAAGTTAAAATAGGAACTTCAGAATATCTGGAGGCTTTTGATTGGCTATTCTAATTAAAATCTTGTCTCTAAGGATGCACAAATTCTGTTTTAGCAGCACTTTAGATGAAAAGTTTGGAAAGCACTAATTTATAATTGTGCCTCAGCTGTATGACTGACATAATGCACAGAGAAAATAGTCCCATACTGGTAAAGACAGTTTTTTAAAAAGTAATATAACTAAAAAATATAGACTTAAAAAGAAAATGATTACAAATAAAGCCAAAAAGGCACAATGCTTTCATTTTCACATTATAGGAACTGAGGGATATATTATAGTTGTGGGAACATTTGCCTCAACAGCAATGTGATAGCATCATTCATCTGAACAGAAACCAAAAAGAACTAGGATATACATACTGCTTGACAAAGGAAGGGATTAAAGGTCTTGGCTAGTCCAAGTCTTTCCTGAGTCAACATTATTGAATTTATTTCTAGAAAGATATTACTCCTAGTTTTTAAAGTCATACTTTTAAACAATATTTAAAATAAGAATATCAGAATACTATATATGCCTGAAAAAAGACATTTTATTAATACTGAATGCATGTGATTCTTGATTACTTTAGGCTAATCGCTCTTTAAAGAGCTTTGCCTATTATAACTAATTTCTCAACAACTCGATGATTTTGGACTTTTTTGTTTTTGTGGTACATGAATGTTTGACCCAAGGCCTCAAGCATGCTTTGCAACCCATTGGCTGCATCCTCAGTGGTTTGTTTGTTTGTTTGTTTGTTTGTTGAGACAAAGTCTTGCTGAGTTATACAGACTGCCTCTGGCCTCAAACTTGTGATACTCCTCTCCACCTCCTGAGCAGCTGGGATTGTAGGCATGCACCTGAATGGTTGGTTTGTTTTTGAACTTGTTAATATGACTATTTTATAGATGAAAAAAAGCAATTCTAAAGGTAATAATAATTTGATAATTCCACACACCTGGAGACTAGGACAGTCAGAATTCATACCCATGAAGTCTGGTTTCAGAATTTGTACTTTAAACCGCTGTACTATACTGCCTTTCCAGTTATCTCAGAGAAAGTATTTACTAACAGTTTTCCTGCCCAGCGTGTGTTATTCCTATGAATTCTTCTAATTTATTTTTATATTTTACCAAATGTCCACAGATATTGATAAACTATTATCTCAAAATAAAAAAAAAAAAGAAAGAAAAGAAAAAAAAAGGCTTTGTCAATTTATAATAGCTACAAATCCTCACAAGTATTTTTGAGAACTAAATGAAATCTGGGTCATTTTAGAAGCCATCAAACGTTAACTACTCAAGTGCAGTGACTTGTATTATTACCTGGCCAGCTTTTCTGAGTACCTTCACATGGCACTGAAGGATTTGTTAACTTAGCCTAAAAGTGCTCATTTGTGACTCTGAAGTAATGACAGTTAACTGTCTCCTCCTCTTTCATAGACTCTTAATTTCTAAATAGAAAGTGTAGTCAGCCAGATTTATAGATATCCTGATTTTAGGTAAGGGCATTAAATCCAGAGATTATCCTGAGAGCAAGTATGCTACCAAACTAAGGCCATGACGAAGAAGCCAAGCATCACAAGAAGGCACCCAACAGGCAACAGAGTCAGCCGATAGCTGCCAAGTGATGGTTCCTTGATCAATGGCAATGGGCCAGGATCCCCAAAATGGGTTAGAATTAAATGGTTAACCCACGGAGTTGGAAGAGCTCATTACAATATCAGATTCAATCTCAGTGACCTATAGGGACCCCCACTGACCAAACCAGCTGTTGCTTCTGTTATAAGCCTTAATGCCAGCAATACACAGGCTGAATTCATTTCTATGTTCTCCATTTTCTAATTACACTGTGAGACACAAATTATGTTTTTACCCCAAGTTCCATCACAACATAGTTGGATTAGATTGTTTCTTTCCTAAAGCACTGTTGTAAATATAGTTCAGAATTTCTCAGCTGGTAGCCCTCAGCAGCCTGCTCCTCTCTCTCTCTCTCTCTCTCTCTCTGTCTCTCTCTCTCTTGTGGAGCAAAGTTGAATCAAGTCCACTTTAGGCCACCTTTTCTTCACAAAATATTTCACACTGTGTATACCCCAGGCTCTCCTCCAGGTCCCTGATTATCCTGAATATGTGGAGACAAACAGGACACCTGCCCTCCCAGCTGTCCATCTCTGCACCTCTGGAAGAGCAGGGATGGCACAGTTCCATCTCATGCTGCCCTCCCTCTGCTCTAAAATAAGATTGTATTTCTGGTCTGTACAACTGTACTGCTTACACAGCATTTGGTGGTTTTCAAAGTTAACACCTACATTGTCCTATTTCTGCTTTAAATTTAAATCTGCTGCAAATTGGAGAATGGTTATTACTCTCACTGCAAAGGTGAGGAAAGGAGGCTCCAAAGATTAACAGACATCCTCAAGGGCACACAGTTAATAAAACAGAAGCAACTCTATGGCCTTGAGTCTGGCATTTGCACCAACCATATTTGTTCTTGTTTTCCCTTGTCACAGACTGCTTTATGGAATCATAATATTTCCATCTCCAGAATAAAAGGTACAGGGCTCTGCATCTCCTCTGGCACTTAACTCAGTAAGAGACCTATGATATGTGATCAATAGTCTTCTGTGCAAGGTCTGAATTACCATTCTCAAAATACTATTACCCAAGTTTAAATCCCTTAAATGACTTTGGTGAGAGGCAATTACAATGCCAGTGTGAGAGACCATTTTCCTCTCTCTTTTAAAGTGAAAATGTAATATGTCATTAATTCTCTGACTTTCATGTGTCTGAAAGATTAAACGCCATAGAAAGAATATCTTTATGTGCATTCATTTATCAAGCATCTACTTTGTGTAGGCACAACTAAAGCCTGTCCAGTGACAGATATTTGTACAATGATGAAAGATTCCACAAAGAACAATTCCTACTTGTTGTTGTTGTTGTTGTTGTTAGGTGCTGTTGAGTAGGTGTCCGACTCATAGTGACCCTATGTACATCAGGCAAAATAGTATTGTCATGCTTCTCTGCTATTCATAGGGTTTTCAATGGTTCATTGATTTTGGGGAGTGGGTTTCTGGGTCCTTCTCTCAAGCATACAGCACCTCGTGTTCCCAGGCAGTCTTCCATTCAATTACTAACCAGGTCTGACCCTGCTTAGCTCCAAGACATGACAGGATCAGACAATAGAGTGGTATGGCTGCAGGCCTACTTATTGCCTTTAAAAGATATAGACTACCTGGATCATGCCTGTAGCTGTAGCCCTGTGGCATCCGATCC
>VMDO01007243.1:14991-58117 GCA_007922755.1 Pedetes capensis
ACCTGGATGGGAGACCGCCTGGGAACACCAGAAGCTGTAGGCTTGGGAGAAGGACCTGGCAACCCCCTCCCAAAAATCAATCTGCCATTGAAAACCCTATGAACAGCAGAGAAGCACTGACAATAGTGTTTCCCCTGTTGTACAGAGGGTCGCTATGAGTCGGATACAGACTCGACGGCACCTAACAACAACAACAACACCTGGATCATAATAAAAGAAAAAAAAAAGCTAAGAATGGTATTATTATAGATTGTCTAGAAAATGCATGTAATAGTTCTGACAAGGTAAAAAGAAAGTTCACTACAGGAAACGTTTCTATCTTAAACAGAACCAGAACCCAAGCATATATAGAAAAATATTACCATAAAAAGACAAGTAAATGGTAGAGAAGTCTTTGATGGGGTGGTGGGATGAGGGGGAAGTGTACAAGAGGGTAAGGGGAACCTATATGAATAATGTACAACAAAATGCATTTATGGAAATGTCTCAATGAAAAGCATGTCAGAATGAATTACATTAAGGTGTACATTAAAAATTTCTAATAAAAAATAATCATTCTTATATATTACTGAATTTTATTAGGAATATTGAAATAGATCTTTATCATGTTGTATGCTTTCTAGTGCCAATTTTCTGGGCTGTTTTTAAAGATAAATATATTAAAAAACATAGATACAGACTACCTAGAAATTTGACCAAATAACTGAAATGGAATTAGCATGTACAACATACTCACTATATACAAGGTATCCTGTTGGGTACTCAGGCCTTTCTCTATTCTATAGATCAAAAAATGTGCACAGAACTTAAGCAATCATCCCAAATCACCCTGTGAGTAAGCATCAAAATGAATTCAACCCAAAATATACCAGTACTTAAAGCAAGCCAAAATCATCTCCTCAAGCACATGTTTTCCTTGTTCTGTGGCCTAAGTTATTTGTTTTTATAATCTTAAAGTTAACTGCCTACATATTCCAAAAATCTGTAAATATTTCATGAGTAAACTGGCAAGAGTCACTAAACTGGTAGAATAAGGAATACTCCCCCAAATATTTATGAACAAAATATGCCCTTATTGGATTTTTTCACTACATTGACAATCAGACCACAGATTAACTGAAATGCCAAATGAAAAGAGAAAAAGAAAAATATCTCTTCCCCAACATCCATAGTGTATGCACTGGTGGAGTACTGTGGCTGGGAGCATAGAAGGTAGGAGGGACAGCAGAGTCAGGAAAGATCTATAGGTCTACAAAGGGAAAGTGTAGAAAACAAGGACATGCAAGCAGTACAATTTACAGAAGCTCTGGGTCCCATTAGTGGAAAACAGTACCTTTGTCCTGACAGTATCAATAATTGTGCAGTTCTCACACAAAAGCCATCATAAATATAACCGTACCCCATTAATCAGTAAGAACATCTGCACCTATTACTCATGCAGTGAATAAAGATTAAGCAGCTGTGCATGCTACAATAAGGCTTTTGTGAGATTTGGAAGATAGGGATAACACATATCAGTTTAACAGAAACTCCAATTTATCATATTCCTTCTAGGAATAAATACAAATGATCTCTCTCGAAGAAAGCAAATAATGATTTTTCTACCTTAAGCAATGCCTGAGGCTGTTAATGTTTTGGTAGCATACAATTTGGTTGATCAATAAAACAACCATAAAGTAAATTGCCTTTTTGTAGTTTATTGGAAAGGTTTTCATTTGCTTCTAAATTTATATCAGTTCAATGATGTTTTTAAATATATAACTTTTCTGTGATTGAAGGCTTTCATGATCTCTCATGTCTGAAGTAGGTGTTATGGAATGTAATTCTAAACATAGACCCCCAAACTCCTTGAGTTCAAGTCCAGATCCTACCACTCAATGCTGCATGACACCTCTTTACTTCTCCTGAAATTTTCTTCATCAATTAGCTTTATACTTGGACCCTCTATTTCCCCAATTCCTTCAATTCAGTATTTTAAAGTTGTCCATTTTCCTCATCCATTAATAAAACTTATCACTTTCCCAATTCATGTGTCTGTACTTCCCATCTGTTTTGATTCTCTCACCTAGACTTTTTGTGTGTGTGTGTGGTGCTGGGGGTTGGACCCAGGGCGTTGTGCTTGCATGCTCTGCAACTCTGCAAGTGCTGGACCACTGAGCTGTACCCCCAGTCCATTTTTTTACTTTTTTGAGACAGGGTCTCTCTAAATTACGCAGACTGTCTCTGGTCTTGAATTTGGGATCCTCCTGCCTCCGCCTCCGGAGCTGCTGGGATTACAGGCCTATGACACCATGCCTGGCTCACCTAGGCTTCTGGAGTGATTGCTGCTCCTTGTTTCTTCTTCAATTTGCTTCCCATTGCAATTAGTCTAATCTGGCCTTTGCAACCAACCCTTCACTGAAAATGTTCTTTACATTCTTACTCATTCCTACTTTTGTGATAATATATTCTCCTAGATTTCCTTTGCAATCCATTTGTTGTGTTCCTTTCTTTCAGGTCATCTTGATACATTCGTGCCCTTGGTCTGTCAGAGGTAGAAATCTCTAGACAAGGACACTAAGAAAGGGAGTTGGGAACAAGCTGTTATTTAGGGATCCTTGCTTCACCAGTGAGCAGATGGAAGGAAGAATGGCCATAAGTCTTAACCTTGAACAAGGATAGTTTCTTCAATTGAACAGACCCTAAGAAGATGTCAGCTGGAGTCTCTCTGCTAAACTTTCTCTGTAGACTTTCTTTCTCTGAAAAGGGGATCTGAGAAGCATAAGTTCATGTCTGCCACACAGTTCTTTGTGGTTTTAACAAATTAGTATTTGTCTCACTTCAATACTGAGGTCTATCTATAAACTCATGTCTCATAAGCTCCACCCTCTGCCTGTCTGTTCTCCTGAACTCTTCACTTGGCAATTCAACTCCCACTTCAAATTCAATTAGCACAGAAACACAACCACCAATATTTTACCCTCAATATAATTAACTTGAATTCTTAGTATCAGTTCTCTAACCATCACTTTCTAAATTTGGACTTTGCCCATATTATTTCAGCCAAAGAAGTCCTTGATCCATGATGCCTTCAGTTCTCTCATTGCTGCAAGCGCTTGTCTTCAGTCCACATATGGATTCTACTCCACAACTCTGAGTTCATTTTAGTCAGACTTGCCTGGCTAAATCTTAGCAGTGAGTTCATTCATTCAGTTACATTACTACTACTCCCATACTGATGAATCTGCCTAGAAAAGGCAGGAATGTGTACTCCTTCACATTTCTAGCCAATAACTTCAAGTAAGTCTCTGATAGTTTACACATTTCCCATGGCTAGCCCTAGAAATTTTTTCTCTTTTGTTTGCCAATAACTCAAATGACAAGGTTGAATATCCTTCACCAGTGAGTCCTAAACATAATGAATTCCAATTTATGCTGTTAAGCAGTTACTTGAAAGCTACATAATTACTTTTCTAGGGATAATGGAGATTTTCTTAGTATATGATATTCTAATATATCTAAATGTATAATTTAATTAACAGATAAATATTATGAACAACTTTTCTCGCTTTACAGGATGAATTATTCCTTGCTTCTTTGTAATACTCTGTATTGTACAGGCAAGTACATTTGTCTCTTTGTAGAACAAAGCAGTAAGAAAATGCAAAAAGAAAGAAAATATTATTTATTTACTAACCTCCTATGAAAGGCTGCTTCACTAAAGTTGGTATTACAAAACCACATTTTTAAACATATTCCAGCCAATTGTATTACCTAAAATGATTTATCATTTCCAATAGATTTTATTTGGTAATAAAGCACAATTTATAGAGCATTCAGTGCTTCTCAGAGCCAATGAATTATTATGTACCTGACCAGCATAATTTCCTTTGAGATTTAAATAATTTATTTTAAATCTGAGGGACTCAAAAAGGGAGAATCAATTATGATATTTTTAAGCATTATACATTACATACAGAAAATTGTTGACAAAGATGTATAATAGAAAATTGTCTAAGTCTCAAATAATCTTATACTTTTGCATTGGTCAAGAAATGTTTAACTTCTTGAAAATACCCAACAACTAAATAAATATTCATGTATCGATATCTTACTCCCAATCTTAAGCAGTACAATGCCTCCATAATATTTATAAAATGTCTGTATGTATATACATATATATGAGAATGCATTTTTGTAAATAATTGCAACATATCATCAGAGGAGTGACTTCATATTTTATTAAATAAATATATAGGATTGTGAAAAAATAAAAATTCTTGAACTTACATTTTTCTCTTTTCTTATAATAAATCAGTTACAAAAAATTGTGAGATACAGTGGCAGGAACAGTGAAATCATTTACATATATCCATATATATGGATGCATATATATATGCACATAAAATTTGGCATGATGGAGAATTTATACAATATCTTCTATGATTTTAAAGCCCTAGTAAAACACCCCTTCCCCAATTAAATGAACAAATAATACACTTTCAACAAAGGAATAGAAATTGCTCAAAGCCCAGACATATAACACTGAGGTTTCATAAATGCTCTTTATTATCTTTCTCTTAAGTGAACTACTATATCCAAAGGAAGAATATATTTACATGTATATATGTAGTAAATATATAATACTACATAGCATTATATGTGTGTTCTATAATAATATATGTTGTAATATATTACCATTATATATGTGTATAGTTATGCATCTGCCCAGAATTTTAATTAACTAACACTTTATAATTAACAATAAATTGTGTGAAATAACTGTATTTATTGTGTTATTAATAATTAGAAACCATAAACCACTTTAATTGTATTGTATATATGACAAAAAGCCTAAATAAATATAATTCAAAATATTGCCTTAATAAAATTTTATCCCAGAGGACAATATAACCTGAATTAAAAGATGCTGGCACTCTGTATGTTCTACTAGAAAAGGAACATGAATATATGAATAATTGTTTGGATTAAAAATGAACACATAATCATGAGATAATTTATTAATAGGTATAATTTATTTCTGTTCATCTCAATCAACACATATGTTCAACAAGTATTTTCTTACAACATAATGCCAGTTGTAAAATGGCTAATGTAATTTAAATAAGAGGCTGTCAACTTATTTTTATTTTATACTTTTACAACTAATCTTAATTTCACAGCAAAATGAAGACCACAGTACAGAAGTATCATATGTATCCCCCTTCCTCCACATAAGCACTGCCTCCCCTTTGTCAATATTCCCTACCCCATTAGGATGGTACATGTTATAATTTATGAACCTACACAGACATTACATCATAACTCAAAGTCAATAGTTTAGAGTTCAGTTCTAGTGTTGTACAATCTATGTATTTATAATAACATGAATGCACTGTTATTGAATCATTCACTGCCCTAAAATCTTCTGTGCTCTCCCTCTGGCAACCACTGTAATTTTTATTGTCTCCATAGTTTTTACATTGTTAGAATAATAAGGTATGTAGAATTTTATGAATTGCTCCTTTCACTTAGTAATAGGTTTTTAAGTTGCTTTCATGTCACTTTACAGCTTGATAAAACATTTCAGTACTAAATAATATTCCATTGTCCGAATGTATCATAGTTTGTTTGCCCACTTACATGTGGAAGGACGTGTCTGTTGCTTCTGAGATTTGGTAATTGCTATAACCATCTATGAGCAGTGTTTTTATGAGCATGTTTTCAAATCCTTTCAGTATATATCAGAAGGTATGATTGTTGGACCATATAGTATATGATTAGCTTTTTTAAGAAACTGTCAAACAGTCTTTTGAAGAGGCAGGACCATTTTGTATCCCTACTAACAATGAATGAGAGATTCTGTTATTCTATATCCTCCCAGGGCTGGGATTTAGCTCATTTGGTAGAGCGCCGTTCTGCAGTCTCTGAGGTCCTGAGTTCGATTGCCAGTGCCATAGAAACAGGAGAAGGACATGGCAACCCACTCCCGAGGCAATCCTGAAACAATCAGCCACTGAAAACCCTATAAGGGTTGCTATGAGTCGGACACAACTCAATGACACCTAACAACAACAACAACATATCCTCCCAAGTATTTTGTTTTGTCAGTATTCCTGAATGTGGGCATTCTAATAGCTGTCCAGTGGTATCACATTGCTGTTTCAGTTTGTGTTTCAGTGATGACATATGATGTAGAGCATAATTTTTAACTGCTTATATGCCACCTACATAAATGTGATTTTGTGAGGTGTCTATTAAAATCTTTGGCCTTTTTTGTTTTTTTTCAGGATTCTGTTTTCTTATTGTTGGGTTAAGTCTTTGCAAATGTTTTCTCCCAGTCTGTAGCCTGTCATCTGAGTATCTTGAAAGAGCTTTTTGCAGATCACAAATTTTAAATTTCAACAAAGTCTCCTTTAGCAATTCTTTGCCACCAAACCATAGATCACTCTGATTTCCTCCTATGTTATCTTCTGGAAATTTTATAGTTTTGCATTTTACATTTAGATCTGAGATATTATTTGAATTAAAATTTTATGAGGGTCTAATGTTCATGTCTGGGATTTAGCTCAGTGGGTAGAGCACTGTGCTGCAGTCTCTGAGGTCCCGAGTTCAATTCCTAGCACCGCAAAAATGGGAGAAGGACCTGGCAATCCACTCCCAAGGCAATCCCGAAGCACTCAGCCGTTGAAAACCCTATGAGGGTCGCTATGAGTCAGATACTGACTCGACGGCACCTAGCAACAACAACAACGTTCATGTCCAGATTTATTTTTGTGCCTTTAGATGTCTGACTGCCCCAGCAGCATTTATTAAAAAGATTATTTTTGCTCCTTATATTGTCCTTGCTCTTTTGTTAAATTTCAGTTGGAATATACTGATGTGGATTAATTTGGGAGCACTTCGTCCCGTTCTGTTAATCTATCTGTTTATTCTTTGCTAAGACCCTATTGTCTTAATTATTTTAGATATATAGTAAACCTTGAAAGTGGTTTGTATTAGTCCTCCAACTTTGTTTTACTTCATTAAAATTGTCTCGTTTATCCTGGGTCTCTTTGCGCTCCATATTAATCAGTTTGTTGGTATCCACAAAATAACTTCCTAAGATTTCTGACTGTGGTTGTACTGAATCTACAGATAGAGTTGGGAAGACCTGACATCTTGACAACATTGAACCTTCCTGATTATCACTATGGAAGATTTGTCTAAAGTTTTAGTTCTTTGATTTCTTTAATTAGTGTTGTACAAACTTTGTCAGATTTATAGCTTGGTACTTAATTTGGGGATGGGGACCAATGTAAATTACGTTATGTTTTAACTTCAAATTCTGCTTGGTCATTGCTAGTATGTTTTTGTATATTATATCTTGCAAGGTTAATAGCTTAGGTTGGTTTTATATTTCAAATTTCTTTTCTACAAATGTATACAAGTATTTCCTACCTATGCAAACTCTATTGTATAAAGATATTTCCAGGTATTTATTGGGCATTTAGTTCCAAGCCAGCATATATCTTTAGTTTGAATAAATCATTTTTATGCACATAGGAAGAGATAAAACATCTGGTTTTCATATAAAGAGCTTCAAATTAAAAATGATGTACATGACCAATAAATAAATTTATATCTTAAATTTATAAGGAAATGGATAACCACAAAAAGTTTTTTGTAACATAGTTCACAACCATTGAACAGAGTATCATTTAATTGTTTGTACTAGAATAATAATAAAATAAGTTATTTCAGTACCGTGAAGTTGTTAAATAGGTTAATAAACACTTATTCGGTAAACACATTCATATTTTATGAATAATATGTCTTTTAATTTGTGGAGTAGTAAATAACAGATTTTTAAATATAAAGATTCTATGTGAGACTTAACACAAATACCCAAAGTAGATCTTGTATTTATAAAACAAGGCTTAGACAGGTCACAGCATTATAGGTACCATGAAACAACATGAATTTTCTTTATAAAGATAACCAAGAAATAACTCCAGAGAATTAACAATGAACTATTGAGCAAATACATTATACTGTTTTTGTATCATCTTTTAAAATTTTCATTTATTGAGAGAGCATATCTCTGCCTTTTCCAAATAATGCTTTTATGAATACATCAGATGCGATCTTTCTGTTAGAGGTTGTCAACCAATAATTCATTGAAAAAGTTCCTCACTTATTCTGTGTTTCTTCAAGTCTGACCATGAACCAGAATTATTTTATTTTATAAATTAGTTTCAGCCTTGAAAGAGGAATAGCCTTTCCAAATGCAGAGGAACTTTGAGAGTACAATATTCACCATTCTGTGAATGTCCCCTCTGTAAGTAAATCTGACAAATAAACATGGTCTCTAAGCTATCTAATTCCCTGACCATCTGTTTGTGTGGCATGGTGCCCTCACAGAAATGGCACTGCCAATTAAAAAAAATATCGTCAAGATAAGGTGATTAAATTGCCTCTGCAGAGGCAAGAATACCACTGTGGAGACCTGAATGCTTAGTTTTGGTTTTTGTTTTATTTTTGCTCTTGCTTCTTCTTTGCTAGAGGAGAAGAGAGGAGATACTAAGTGAATCTTCAGATAACATTGGGAAAGGGAACACTCAGAATAAAATAAACATTTACCCACTCATTAAAACTGGCTATGTGTGAAATTACAAGCACACTTTTATCAATGTGATGATCATTCTCAGCAGTATAATCCACACTTATCACCTCATACTTCTTATTAAAATAATCAACTTTAAAGAATGAAATGAATTAGAATGAAATTAAGGAAGCCCAAGACTTGCTTCAGAGAGTGTTTGCAATTAGAAATTAGGTAATTCAAGAACACACTACTAGTGTGCCAATGAGATAATGGAAGCAAGCAAAGTGTACTTCAAAGGAAATCCCTTGAAACACATCACCATTCAATCTAACATTAACAGAGCGAAAGAAGTGATCTCAACTAGGAACCTTTATAATATTTTTTGGGCTTCAAATGCCTTTTCTTTTTTTCTAGAAGCTCAAGTGCCTTGATAAAAAGCAATGAGACTATAAACCTATAGGAAGCCATTAATCTTAATTGACTGATTTTCTTTTATTTCTTTTCTCTTTTTCTTTTCTCTTCTTTTCTTTTTTCCTGTCTTAATTTGTTCTGTGTTTCTTTCCTCCCTTCAGCTTATTCTAAAATATAATCACATTGAAGTCAGATATATATTAGCCACAATATTTTGTGTTTCTCCTTATAGTATGATTACTGATCAGCATTATAAATTCTCATTGATGAGAAACAGGGCAAATGATTTTCCCCATAGTGTTAATTCTCAGAGATATGAGTGGTTGCAGGCTGTTGATCAACATCCACAGCTTTTTCATTTAAATGATGCTATCTATTGTAAAATTCATATTGGATTGTATATCAAAATCTACATTATAAAGAAGAGAACAGTTCTTGCTGAACGTTGCTTCTCTCATAATGTATACTTTTTGATACAGGTTTTCTTTTTTCCTCCTCAAGGTACACATCTTATGTGATAACTTACTTAGAAATATTCTGAGATAGGATTTCTTATTTATTGTTTTTATCTAATACAATATATATATAATATAATCAAGTATGCATATACTATATATTAAGTCACATGTAGGCATTTTTAATAACTCTGTTTATAAACACTAGACATTCTATCAATGCCATTTGTATAAATTGGCAAAAAGTAGGGCTATTTATCAGTTAATCTATCCATGCATGCATTTTATATTTCTTTGAATTCTAGTGCCCAGGACTCTGAAATACATCCAAATAGTAAACTGCACTTGTTGGGATGTTGATAATGATAATGCAGTGAAAATCTGGTGACTCTGAAGAATTTAGAGAGATTAAAAAGTAACTAAATCCATCAGAAGGGTGAATTTAGAACTACCTCCTCCATTATAAAAACAAGAAAAGAAGTAAAGATGGCATAAAAGCTCATTGGTTTACATATTTTATTATAGAGAGTTAAGAAAGCACTTACCTAACATGTCTTATTTACTTAATGAGACATGATGTCAGGTAATCAGTGGAAAACAGTATGAGAAAGGAAGTAATATTGTTGGAAAGTGAGGAAAAGGTATGAAAAAGTTTTTCGAAGGGAGGTAGAGTGAATTTGTCATAGAAAAAGAATAGGATTCCAGGACAGTGATGAGGAATCAGTTGAGTTGATATCACCAAAATCTCCTTCCTGGTTGTATTTTTCTGAGATAATGATCAGCTCTCTGATGGCTGTTTAAGCTAGGTTTAGATTTTTATTAAGTACATGCAACAGTTTTGGGAATATTTGAAAAAAAAAAACCCTATAATTGTCAAAAAAGAATCTTGGCTAGATTAAAAGGGAATAGAATAAAAGATGTAAAGGAGTTAGCCTGGTGAATGTTGTTCAATACTTGTACAATATTAGGATTTCTGCCATCACCAAAAGTTAGTTTTAGTAGAAATATGGTAGATGTTGAATAATAATACAAAATTCATCTTTTCACAGTATGCTTCTGCTTCAGATTTAATATTGGTTTCCACAGGTATTAAAGAACAATATGGGCATGCTGAGAGGTAATAATTAATTTGTTTATTCATACACTAGGTGCTTTGAGAAGCTATAATTAGCAGAACCTATGTGGGGGTGTATACCTATTTGTATGTGTACATTTACTTCTCATGATTTTCATGCCTCAGCATATGTAATGAACTAGTAATCAAATAAATACAGCTGTCCATGACCTAAAACTCCTCAGCAATTCCACAAATGCAACAAGTGAAATTAATCATCTGAAAATTACCTTAAAATGATAAAAATGAATTTATTGAAACACTCTTCTAAGAGGAACTGATTGTGCTATTCCTTCAGTTTATTGTAATTAGTTAAGAGTTTTGCATATTATTATCAAAATCTCAAAATCACAAAGGATAATCAATTAAAAAATGATACAGAGAATTATTTAATCCCCTTGAAAAGAAGCTTTCCTAGAGATAAATAACAAGTAATTCCTTAGGACCTGTACTTTAACACTCCGTTTAACTCCTGCTTGTGATCCATTTAATATTCTTATTCTACAATAACGTATTTCTCTCAAAATTATGTTTTTAGTTTACTGTAGGAAATATTTTCAGTTCATCAAAGAAACTTTGTATAGTAGAAAAACTGTGTAATATGTAAATCGTATCTTTAGTAGGCTTTTTGCATTCTCTTAATATGAAAATCAATCTTAATGCACTAAAATCCGAAGTATAATTTTATACTACATTATCACACTTATCTCCCTATATTATCTCCATTATTAAAATTAACATTGATTTCTCTTTTTCTAGGAAAACTAACTTCCAGGGTCCACAAAATAATCAATTTAGTATATCATAGAATAAAACAAAAATTTTAATCCTGAAATATTTGATTTTCACAAAACTTATAGAATATAAAATGAAATAAAATATATGTATTTTCCTTTTATATATTACATGGCATCTTTAATAGAAAGGGAAATTTAATATAGAAAGTGAATGTAAACTAAAGGATTCAAAGAAACTTCAAATATTGTACCTTTTAGACAACTAAAGTTCTATAAAGAACAAAGACAAATTAAGAGTAGTGTAGAAGAGTTTGCTGGTCAGAAAGACTGATTTTTCTGGTCTTATGCACTACATAGATTTATACATTGAAACAAGGAAAGAAGTTATACAGATTTCACAAAATTAGGAAGATAAAAATTTATTGAAAGAACTAGTAAGATTCTATGCATATGATTGTTGTTAGGTGCCATTATACCAGATCCAACTCATAGCAACCCTACATACAACAGAATGAAACACTACCCAAAACTGTGCCATGCACATCATCTTTTTATGTTTGAGCCCATTGTTGCAACCACTGTGTTTCTTCCCATTTTGGGTCTTGCCACATCAGCAAAAGGAAGTACCAGGGGCTCTAGTCCATTTCTGTCATTAAGGTCAACTCTACTTTGAGGAGGTAACCCTTCCCCAGGCTTTTCTTGAATGCCTTCCAGCCTGTGTGGGGGAGTGTGGGGAGGAGCTCATTTTCTGGCACTATATTTGATAGTGCTTCTCTGCTATACATAGGGTTCCCAATGGTTAATTGTTTTGGTAGTGAGCTGTCTGGTCCCTCTTTGTACTCTGCCTTAGTCTGGAAGCTCAGCTAAAATCTGCCCACCATGCATGGCCCTGCTGGCATCTTAAATACTGGTGGCATAGAAATATACCACACAGCAACACACAAGCTCCTACATCATGACAAGCTAATACACACATGGGGGATGTACATGATAATATCAGAAATAATCTTCAGATGCTGAAGTTAATTTGCATGTTAGCATTAGTTTTACTTTCATTTAGGATTACAGCCTGACAATTTATTGTCTATAAGCAGTCTATGTTGTAAGCTACAATTTCAACAGAGATCTAAGTGGACAGCATTTATTGCTTGAAATCTAAACAATATAGCAGTTATCTATAAACATTAGCCTCTGCATAGACGTAAACATAAAATGGGAGCAGTTTCAGAGTGGTCCCAAATTTCTCTCACATTTTGTAATAACTTCTTGAATTCCCATCTTAAGAACTATTCTGAGACTTTCTCTGGAAACTACATTTTTGACATCAGCCCATTGAGATAATATTGAGGCCTACTGCAGAGATGCAACAGGAACACATAAATAGCTGGGTCCAAACAAACAAGCAACAAAGAAAACACTGGGAGAACTACCTATGGATAGCAGCCAAAGAGGACAAGGGATGTATTCTTGGACAGACAGCTACATAAAATCCACTTATTTTCACACTCCTTTGAATTTTTTACTACCTGGTAGATCACTCCCTGCCCTACTTGTTGTGGGAAACAAATTCATCACCACCTATCTCAAGCTAAATCTTAGCATTGGGGAAATACTGGAGCTACTTCTGGTGGAAAGAACATAATGAAGAGGAACATGATGGGCTCTGAACATATGCTGTTACATGACTCATTCCTCACAACCCCCTCTCCCATTACAATGGATTAGATTATGTCTATGGTGGAAAGTATCTCTTAGAAAAAGTGCATTACCCACCAAAGGACAGAGCAAAAATTCTGAGGGTCAAGAGGGGAAAACATTTATCTCCTTAACCAAGGCAAACTTTCCTTCCTTTTCTCCCCACTTTCCTGCCCATAATCAATGGAACTTGCTCACACTACACCCTGGGATTTCATCCATCCCCCAGATTCACATTACCTCACAAAGAACCTACCATTTTCAAATAGTTATGCATTCTCAATAAATAATATTGGATGATCATGGTTACCATGAAAGAGACAAATAACTCACTAAGTTTCTATGATGCTCCCTTCACCTTGACTGAACTTTAGACAGGGTTCTACCTGACTGTAGGCCCCTCTCTTCTGTGTTATTAGAGTAATACTTTAGAAAATTTTATACTGTAACATCATGTTGCTGCCCCTTTGAGATGTAAATACTTTAAAAAGTCCCTGGCCAGTTTTATAGACAAAGAATGCCATTCTTTTGGATCTAAGACCTCTTTCCTTAAAGCATAGCTCATAAAGAAGGAAGTGCCTAAATTTCCCAGTTTGGGATGATAGGAGCCTACCTTCAGTAGGCACCATGTTCCAAGTTCTAAACTACCTCTTGTCATAAAGAGGCAGGAAAGTATATTTTCCTTTTTATAAATCCAGTTAACTATGACAAGTCACTTAAGCTCTCTCTCTCATTCCACCTCTTAATAAATGCTGTCACTTCCTTCATCTGAGTTGATTTGAGACTAATGTCCTCTCCCTTATTGCAAAATTCTTGAATAGAATCTTCTTCACCTGCTTATCATTGATTAGTGCTATTTTTACTTTGACACAGTGTATGGCAAAATAAGCAGGATTGATGGTCCAGACAGAATTATAATTTAAATAACATAAAAGTAAACTTAATGGAATAAGAAAAGATATGGACTCCATGAAGCAGAAATGTTAGTCATAAATGTGGTAAAGTGGAGTCATTTATATGCAAAATATTATAATGGAAATAAATTTCTCAGTAAAGAGATTAAATAACACAGTAGATACAGCTTTAGAGGAAATTTGAGAGCTAACAAAAATCAAGAAATTCACTCAGAACAACATAGGGAAGACATAAAGAATGGAAAATATAAACTAAAAACAAGATATAGAGATGGAAGTGTCGCCTTTGTGATACATTTCTCAGAAGTAGGAAAAATAAAAAACCAAGACACACACTATAAATTGATAATCCATCACCAACTAAAGCTTGAAAATGCCATAGGCATAAAAGTTAAGAAAACAAAGTATTAAGAATCCAAGTATAAAAATGAACCCATGAAAAAATATATGAATTACTTATGTGCAGAATGTGTTACATAACAAAATTTGTGGAACTTGTTAATGCAGTGCCTAAAAGAGAAAAAGAGATTTAAATACATTATGTAAAAAAGAAATCGAACTTGAACACATTATTTATCAAAAAATAAAAAAAGTGGTAAGGAAGAGTTACACATTCAACCCAATGACTAGAATGATGGAAGAGTAGCATTAAAGAAATATGAAGGAATAAAATAGTAAAATACAAAGCAGTATGTGAAAGATAAAACAAAAGAAGTAAAGAAAAGATTGTGTTTTTAAAAGACTGGAAAAATTAAACAAAATTCTGGCAAGACTGGTAATAAAAAATGAAGAGGAATATGTAAGTAAGGAACACAATGAAAGAAACCTGAATAACTAAAAAAACCATACATTAAAAAACACATAATAACCACTAAATTTATTGAAAAAACCCAGGATGCCCAAAGTATCTAAAAATAGAATAAAAGACTGGGTGCTGAGGAGCATGCCTCTAATCCTAGTGATTGGGAAGGCTGAAGTGGGATGATCACAAATTCGAAGCCAGGGGCAACCTGCACAAATTAAAGATATTCTTCCTAAAGATAAAAAATAATGAATAGTCTGATGGTATGGCTCAATGGTAAAGCACTTGCATAGAAAATGCAATTCCTGGGTTCAATCCTCCAGTATTGCACACACACACGAGCGCGTGCGCACACACACACACAAACACACACACACACACTCAAAAAGAATGGAATAAAAGATGAAAAAAATAGATATTAGAAAAGGACATGGTAGTCATAGTCTACCTTATCAAAACAAATTCCATGACTACATGGTATTTTAGATGACTTCTAGCTGACTTTCAAACATTTAATTGAATTTGTATTTGTTGGTTAAAGATAATTGAAAAATGAGTGAAATGAAAAGGTCAAGGAGATCTGTTCACTTCAGGGATCAGGCCACTATAACTCAAAACAACAGCATTAACAACTGTAGCCTAATCACTCTGTAAATATATATGAGAAAATATTGTGAATGGGATTTAGCTATATCTATGTAATAATGTGGGGCTGGGATTTAGCTCAGTTGATAGAGTGCTGCGCTGCAGGCTCTGAGGTCCCGAGTTCAATTCCCAGCACCGCAAAAATGGGAGAAGGACCTGGCAATCCACTCCCAAGGCAATCCCGAAACAGTCAGCCATTGAAAACTCTATGAGGGTCGCTATGAGTTGGATACCGACTCAACGGCACCTAACAACAAACAACATGTAATAATGTATTGCACACTACACAGTGTGATCATATAGGTCATCACCATAGTTTCTTGCCTGCATATTTGTAACATTCTCCTAGCTAGACTCCTTGCTTCCATTCTCACCTTTATCTGGTCTATTTCCTGTCCAGTATCAGTCCTTTCAAAGTCAGCCTAAGATCCTGTCATTCTCCCACTTAAAACCCTCTAGTGTCTTCCTATCTCATACATAGTAAGAGTGAAAGTCCTTCTTAGATCCACAAGGTGCTGTAGTCTACCTCTCCCAGATTATATGTTGTCCTTCATTTCCTATCTTCACCATCCCACCTTGTTGCTCACTGTTTCACCTACACAAATCTCCCTGCTCCAACATCATATGAATGAACAGCCCTTTGACTTTGGCTACCTGTTCCTTCTTCCCGCAATTCTTTGCCTAGTTGTTCCATTGGCACATTCTTGTTTCTTCAAGATTCATTCTAAGTATCATAATATCAGAAGCTCATTCTCTAACAAATGCTACTGAGAAGTATAAATCCCTCATGCTTTGGTATTCATTGCTCATACATTGTATTTCTTTCTTTTTTTTTTTTTGAAATTTTTAATGTACACCTTAATGTGATTCATTCTGACATACTTTTCATTGTGACATTTCCATATATGCATTTTGTTGTACAATACACAAATAAGTTCCCCCTTACCTTCTTATGCACTTCCTCCTCCTGTCCCCCCACCACCAAAGACTTCTCTTCCATTCGCTTGCCTTTTTATGGCAATATTTTTCAATATATCCTTGTCCCAATTGCATTTAATATTGAAACTTTTTCTACAGTGAAATTTCTTTTTATATTGTCAGTACTATTACATGAATTTTCTAGCCCATCTATATTATTACCATTCTTTGGTATTATTGGTGTTATTATAATTATTTCCAGGACTATTAAAGTTGGGCTATTCACCCAGAGGTTACCCCCTCCTCCATTCCTCATTCATCCTTGTTCCTCCTCTCCCCCATCAACTCTCCCAGGATTTCCTCCTTTTGCTAGATCTCTCCCTCCTTCTTTTGCTTTCCCCAAATTATCCATTCTCCGATAGGTCAATTTTAGCTTTTTTATTTTATTTTATTTTTATTTTTTATATGCTTATTTTTTTATTATGTTCCGTCCTCTTCATAGGATTTTTACCTTCTTATAATTTTGATTCAGCTCCCACATATAAGTAAGAACATGTAGTATTTCTCTTTCTGAGCTTGTGTTCATTCACTTAAAACAATTTTCTCCAATTCCATGCATTTTGCTGAGAATGGCCTTATTTCATTTTTTCTTTTGATTGCTGAGTAGTATTCCTTTGTATATATGTACCGTAGTTTTTATTATCCATTCTTCTGTTGATGGGCACTTTGGTTGGCTCCATATCCTTGCTATTGTGAAACCTGCTGTATTGAACATGGAGATTCAGGAGTCTCTGTGGAAGGATGAAACATCTCCCTTTGGGTAAATTCCCAATAGTGTTATAGCCAGGTCATATGGCAGATCTATTTGTAGTTTTTTAGGATACCTCCATATTGACTTCCAAAATGGTTGGACTAATTTACAGCTCCACCAACAGTGTAAGAGTGTTCCCTTTTCTCTGCAACTTTGCCAGTATTTGTTGTTGTTTTATTGATCTTGGCCATTCTTACTGGAGAAAGGTGGAATCTCAGAGTTGTTTTAATTCACATTTCCCTAATAGCTAGGGATATTGAGCATCTTTTCATATGTTTCATGACTTTATGGGCCTCTTCAATTGAGATCTGGGTGTTCAGTTCCTTTGCCCATTTGTGTATAGGGTTATTTGGTTTCTTGGGTATTTTTTTCTTAAGTTCTTTATAAATTCTGGTAATTAGACCTTTTTCTGATGTATAGGATGAGGAAATTTTTTCCCATTCAGTGGGGATTTCCTTGACTGTGTTAATTGTTTCCTTTGCTGTGCAGAACATTTTAATTTCATGGAATACCATTTATCTATTCTTATTGCAATTTCTTCAGCAATTGGAGTCCTATTAAGGAAATACTTTCCTATGCCTATATGTTGGAGCATATTACCTATCCCATCTTCTATTAAAGTTTCTGGTTTTATGTTGAGGTCTTTTATCCATTTTGTGTTAACTCTCATGCATACTGAGAGATGTGGGTCAGTTTTCATTTTTCTGCAACTGGATGTTCATGTTTCCCAGCACCATTTATTGAAAAGGCTATCCTATTTCCAATTTACTTGCTTTGCTCCTTTGTCAAAAATTAGATGGCTATAGGTGTGTTGAGGTATCTCTGGGTCTTCTATTCTGTTCTACATGTTTTCAGGCCTATTTTTGTGTCAGTACCAAGCTGCTTTTGCTATCATAGCCCTATAGTATAGCTTAAAGTCAGAGATTGTGATTCCATCTGCACTAGTTTTGCAGCTTAAGAGTGTTTTTGCTATACATGGTCTTTGTGATTCCATATGAATTTTTGGATTGTTTTTTCCTATTTCTATAAAGTCAGTCAATGGAATTTTAATGAGGACTGTATTAAATATATAAATTGCTTTTAGTAGAATAGCCATTTTTACTATAATGATTCTCCCTATCCAGGAGCAGGGAAGGTCCTTCCATTTTTTAGTATCCTCTGCTATTTTTTTCTTTAATGTTTTGAAATTTTCCTTGTAGAGATCTGAAGGGTCTTTGGTTAGACTGATTCCAAGGTACCTAATTTTCTGGTGGACTATCATGAAAGGTATTGTTTCTGTAATTTCCTTCTCTTCCTGGTTACAGCTTGTATAAAGAAAAGCTATTGATTTTTGTGTGTTGATTTTATATTGTGCCACTTTGGTGAAGGAGTTGATTAGAGCTAAAAGTTTTCTGGATGAGGTTTTGGAGGTTTTTTTAGGTATAAAATCATGTCATTTGCAAATAAGGATAGTTTGACCTCTTCATTGCCAATCTGTATCCCTTTGATTTCTTTCTCTTGTCTGATTGCCCTGGCAAGGACTTCAATTACTATGTTAAATAGAATAGGAGAGAGTGATACCCTTGCCTTGTTCCAGATCTAAGAGGAAATGATTTCAGTTTTTCTCCATTTAATGTAATGTTGGCTGTAGGTCTGTCATAGGTAACTTTTATGATATTAAGGTATTTGCCTGTTATACCTATCTTCTCCAGGGTTTTTATCATGAAATGGTGTTGCACTATGTTGAAGGCCTTTTCAGCATCAATTGAGATGATCATGTGGTTTTTGTTTGCCAGTTTCTTGATATGTTGGATTACATTAATTGATTTCCATATGTTGAACCAGCCTTGCATCTGTGAAATAAATCCCACTTGGTCATGGTGAATAATCTTTTTAATATGTTGCTGGATTCAGTTTGCCAGGATTTTGTTAAGGATTTTTGCACCTATATTCATAAGGGAGATGCGTCTATAATTCTCTATCTTAGATGAATCTTTTCCTGGTTTAGGTATCAGGGTGATGGTAGCTTCGTAGAATGAATTTGGGAATGTTCCATCCTTTTCTACTTTTTGGCATAATTTGAGCAAGACAGGTATTGTATCTTCTTTGAAAGTTTGGTAAAATTCTGCTGTGAACCCATCAGGACCTGGGCTCTTCTTTGTTGGGAGACTTTTATTACCTTTTCTATTTCAGTATATATAATGGGCTTGTATAGGTCATTTATGTCTTCTGGAGTTAACTTTGGAAGTCATATGTGTTAATAAATTTATCCATTTCTTCTGTATTTTCATATTTTGGGGAATACAATCTCTCATAGTAATCTCTGAGAATTTTCTGTATTTCATTGTAGTTGGTGGTTATGGACCCATTTTCCTTCCTAATCCTTACTATGTTAGTTTTTTTCTGTTTCATTTTGATGAGATTGGCCAGAGGCATGTCTATTTTATTAATCTTTTCAAAGAATCAGCTCTTAATCATTAATTTTTTGAATCATCTTTTTGGATTCTAAATATTTCTCCCTTTATTTCTGTAATTTCTTTTTCGATGCTCCTTTTAGGGTTGATTTGGTGTTGAATTTCTGGTGTCTTAAGGTGTGTCATTAGGTCATTTATTTGGCTTTTCTCTACCTTATTGATGAGGGCACTTAATGCTATAAACTTCCCTCTAAAAACTGCCTTTTCTGTATCCCATGTGTTTTGGTAGGATGTGTTTTCATCACCATTTGATTGCAGGAATTTTTTAAATTCTATTTTGATTTCATCAACAACCCATTCGTCATTGAGTGGTGTATTATTTAGTTTCCATGAGTTTGTAAAATTTCTGGAATTACTTTTGCTCTTGAGCTCCAATTTTATTCCATTGTGATCAAATAAGTTACAGGGGATAATTTCTACTGTTTTGTATTTATTGAGGGAATTCTTATGGACTAGCATATGATCTATCTTAGAAAACATTCCATGTTGAGCTGAGAAGAATGTGTATTACTCATCGTGTGGATGAACTATTCTGTATATATCTATGAGATCCAACTGGTTTAGGGTGGATAATAGATTTGTTATTCCTCTGTTGACTTTCTGTTTTTATGGCCTGTCTCTTAACGAAAGTGGAGTATTGCAGTCTCCCATTATTATTATATCTGGCCAAATAAAGTTCTTTATGTTACATAAAGTTTATCTTATAAAGCTAGGTGCCCCAGTATTTGGGGGGTGGGAATATTTAGAAGCATTATTGATTCCTGATTGATTGTTCCTTTTACTAATATGTAGTATCCTTCTTTGTCTTTTCTAATTAGTTTTGGATTGAAAGTTAATTTATCTGGTATTAGAATTGCAACACCTGCTTTATTCCCCCCCTCTGCTTGGTATATTGTTTTCCAGCCCTTAATTCTCAGTCTATTGCAGTCTTTGTGAGTTAGATGAGTTTCTTGAATACTGCATACTGAAGGTTTATATTTTTCCATCCAATTACCCAGTCTCTGTCTCTTAATGGGTGAGTTAAGACCATTTACATTAACAGTGATTATTGAGTAGCAGCTATTGTTATGCATCCCATCATTATATGTTACTTGTTTATGAATCATGTTTGCTTTGTTCCTTTCTTGGATTGCACTCATCTCAGGTAACCAAGTCTTTGGTTATCTGTATAGAGTTGTCTTATCTTTCCTGAATGTGGTAATTGATTTACAATCATCTTAGACCTGGGTTCGTGGTTGCAAATTGTTTGCATTTGTCAATATCATGGAATGCCTTATACTCCTCATCTATTTTCAAAGACAATGTTGCTGGATATTGTATTCTTGGTTGGAAATTGTTCTTTTTTTGGATGTAAAGTCCTGTGTCCAAGCCTATCTAGCTTTCAATGTTGATATGGAGAAGACTGCATTAGTTTTAATGGGTTTCCCTTTAACAGTCATCTGGTATTTCTGCCTTGCTGTTTTCTGGATAGCCTCCCTGGTTTCTAATGAAAGCATTTGAGCTGATATGTCTTGGTGATAACCTATTTTGGTCTACTCTGGGTGGGGTCCTGAATGTTTCAGTTGTGTATGTATCTACATCCTGGATTATCTCTGTGAAGTTTTCCTTGAGGATATCATATAATAGATTTTCTAGTCCTCTGGTGGATCTTTTCTCTCTTTCAGGGACACCCTGAATTCTTAAGTTGCATTTTTTCATTCTGTTTGAGGAGTCTTAGAGATCCTTTATAAATTATTTCATCATTGTTTCCATTTCTGACTACGTATTTAATTTCATGGATTGAGTCCTCAGAGTCAGAAATTCATAGCTCAGCTTCATCCAGTCTTGATGAAAAGGATTCTTTTGCAGAGTTTAATTCATTTAGTTCGGTTTGCATGTCAATGATTCTCACTTGATTTTTCCTAATCATTTCTAGCTGGGAGGACAGAATGGACTCCAGATGAGATACCCTTTTTTCAAGGATTTCAAGGGTGCTGGTGGTATTCATTTTGATTTCTCTTAGCATATTAATAACCATAACTCTGAATTTGATTTCAGAGATCTCTAGGAATTAAAATTCATTGGAGGAATTTGTTGGGGGCTTTTGTCTGCCCAGTCTTCACATCCAGCCTGTCCCTTTATATTTCTTGTAGGCTTACTTTGTTTGCCCATAATATGGTCCGGGAAATAGATTTTGTCTCTCCCAAGTGTGCAGAACTTCTTCCTCTGTTATTCCTTTGAGTTTGTGTGGTGATGAATCTTTGGCACTTTATTGTCATGTCTCAGCCCCATATTTTACAGCTTAAAAACCCTAGACAAGCATCTGTTGCAGACTCTGAATTCAGTTCTGTCCCATTCAGATTCCCTCTGATCCCTGAGATCCCAGACACTGGGTTGTCTACTGGGTGCAATGTGATTCCTCAGTTGTCTTGTCTGTGGGGCTCTTACTCTAGTTCACCAGCCCTACTTGACTCTTAATGGGCTTAGTTGTTAATCAGATATCCTAGGTTCTGCGGGCCATCAGCTCCTGGCAATCTTATCTGCATCCTGGACTCTCCACTCCTCAGTTTCCCATTCTCTGGTTCACTATTCCAATGGGGCTGGGGGCTAATGAGGTAATAGATTCTGTTTGCCTACTGGGGGATGAGGAGGGGAGGATATGGTGAAAGGAGAGGGAGAAAGAGGAGAGAGTGAACAGAGACTAATAGGAATTAAAGTCAAAATTTAAATTAAAGTTAAAATTTAAGGATAAAATAATTAACTAAAACAAAAATACATATGTAGAATAAGAAAAAGAGAAGGAAAATAGAAAAAAGAAGAAAATAAAAACACACACATACACACTCCCACACCAAAAAAAAAAAAAACCACACACACAAAAAAAACCACCTGTATATTCTCACAAGAGGTATCTGAACTATAAAGACAATAAGGATGAAGTGAACACCGTAGAACTCAAACTGCTAGTGTTTTTCACACTA
Source organism: Pedetes capensis (assembly GCA_007922755.1). Taxonomy (NCBI): domain Eukaryota; kingdom Metazoa; phylum Chordata; class Mammalia; order Rodentia; family Pedetidae; genus Pedetes; species Pedetes capensis. The sequence goes on from VMDO01007243.1 coordinate 37,473, forward strand.
TCTGTGGCAGAGTTAAATTTTCTGAGAAGGGCCTATCTCTCTTCCTTCAGGCCACTGACTTTGCTGCAGGAAAGGGGCTTTTCCCTGCCAGTTTTTTCTGTTGTTGTTGTTAGGAGCAGGCCGATTTAGGCGGCAGGACTTTTGCACAGCTTCCCTCTGCCGAGTGGATATGGTGGGTAGCCAAGTGATCTCCAGGGTTGAAGCGGGGAACTGGGTGCCCTTAAAGGCTGACCCTCAAAATATTCCATCCCTATTTTATTGTCGGAGAGGCAGTGGAACCTGTGGTAGCCTTCCTGGAATTTTCCCTGCCTCACAGATTTCAGACACTAATTCCCCTAATCGGAGTTCACTGCCCCAAAGCCTATGCTGGACTCTCTATCCACTGGCCCATCCCAAATCCCATTGTGGTCTCCCCACTCCCACCCTGTAGTGGGCAGGATGATATCCAACCACCTACTGGTGAATCTGCAGCCTGTCTGGCCATGCGGCAGTTGCATGTGAAACTGCTCTGGGACAAAGTGCACCACTGCACTCCTTGTAGGGCCATGGTTGTTTCTCTGGCCACATGGGACTCAGTTGCTTCTGCAGACCCTATCTGATTCCACGGTACAGTGAGATAATATTGAATCACCTTAGGTGGATCTGGGGTCCCTGTGCATGTGTGCCCATGTCTCTGTGAAAGTCACAGCTGTGCAACTTTCCCATCACAACAGGAGGGAGGGAGCCATCCAATGGCTCTTGGTGTGCTCCACCAGTGCAAGTTCCCCAGCCCCTTTTGCATTCACTCCCCACACCGATGTCAGGATGGATGGGATGATAACTTATCACCTCTGGTAGATCTGAGGCCTGCACTCCTGCATGAGGGTCCTGTACCAGCTTAGAGATACCAGCTGCACTGGGGGCACCGCTTAGAGATGGCCGTTCTGTCTGCCACTTCAGAGTATCTCACTCGGAGCTTGTAGTCTGTGTCCCATCAGTAGGGTGTTGGTGTGATGCCAAGGTTATACTCCATGTAGGATCCCGGTACCCATGGATGTGTGCATGGAATCTTCTCTGAGTTTCAGTGATCTGCTCTCTGCGAAATGGCAACTCAGATGTTTCCTTTTGTGTAGATCTTCTGGGCCTTGATTTGTGGTCTCGATCCTTGTCTGGTTCTCTCCACTGTCTCTAATCTAAATTATTACTGTGTCTATCTAGTCAATGTGTGTTCTAAACTATTTATTAAGGTTTCCTTTTGCTCTGGGTCAGAAGGCATGTGTTATCTGTCTGCCATCTTTTCTCCTGTCCAGGTCACTCTGCTTTGTATTTCTTCAGCACGATTTACCATATGAGTTTATGAGAACAGTTAAATGTTTTGTCCACTGACCTGTATCAGTATAATTAAACAGGCAAAAGATACAAATGAGAAATACATGATAACCCAATGGATAAGTAGTACCTGGGGAGTTTAAGAGGAGAGGTCCTGGAATCAAACTAGATGATCTGAATTTCAACCACTTCTAACATTCATTAGCTCTGTGACATAGACATATTACTTAACTTCTCTGTGTCTCAATTTCCAAGTACATGTAATTACTGTAATAGGATATAGCTCATGGGTATTTTATTATTGGCTGTAATGAGGGGTGACTGAATTAATATAAATTAGAGTTAGAAGGCTATCTAGAATATAGTAATCCCTATCTAAACATTTGTTATGTAAATAAGTATATAAATATACTTGAAATGCTGTCACTTGTATAAAAATGGATAGAACTAGAGAATATCATGTTCTGCAAAATAAACCAGACTAAGAAATACGAGTACAGCATATTTATTCTCATAAGTGGTAAAACAGCCAAAAAAAATGACTTCAGATGATCAGAAATAGAAGAGGGACCATTAAGGAAGGAAAGGGGATTGGAGAAATTAGAGAGTGGAGAGACAAGAAAGTAGTAAGGAGGGTGGGTAATACCAAAGTATAATATGAAATGTATGGAAATGTCACAATGTAACTCATTCATTTGTACAAATAACATGTTTAATAATTATTATAAAAATAAAATTTAAAAATAAAATAGAAATTAAGAGATATTCTAATCATATGGAATCAGATAAATTCTAATTTATGTCAAACCAAAAAAAAAATACCCTATCTATTCAGAAATTAAAAACCTGTATAATAAGAAATGCTGTTTTAGATGTCAGAAAATGAAAATTGGAAAGTTAAGTACTATAATCACTTTGCAGATAACCTTTGATGACAACTAATGAAAGTTGAATGTGCTTGTACTCCATGACCTAATCATCTTCCTGCTAGGTTTAAATCTCACACACACACACACACACACACACACACACACACACACGGGTATATATAATATATATTATAAATATTATATTTTTATATAGATTATATATTCTTATATGTAATATATATCATATATATTATATTTTATATGTAATATATATTATATAATATATACCCATATGTGTGTGTGTGTACTGCTGTTGTTGTTGTTGCTACATGCCCTTGAGCTGGTATCTGACTCATAGTGACCCTAGGTACAACAGGTGAAACACTATTTTTAGTGCTTCTTTGCTATTCGTAGGGTTTTCAATGGCAGATTATTTCTTGGGAGTGGGTTTCTGGATCCTTTTCCCAAACCTACAGCACCTGGTGTTTCCAGACATTCTCTCATCCAAGTACCAACCAGGCCCAGCTGTGCTTAGCTTCTGAAATCTGACAGGATCAGATGTGGCTGTGGTACAGCTGCAGGTGTATGTGTATATACAGACATATACACACATGCACATATGTGTATGTGTGTATATATATGTGTGTGTACATGTATGTGTATTCATATATATATATATGTCAAGTCATTATAATTACATGTGATTACAGGAAATTATAATAACTTTGGTTCCATAGTTATAACTATGTAAAATGCAGTGATATATTTTTATGGACTACTAACTAGAAGTTAGAGCTGTAGAAAATAGCACTGGGAATAATTTTGAAGCGTACAATCAGATACATGGATGTATTCTAATATTAAACTTGTGTGTATGGCTATGAAGTGAGTTGGAATGAGAGCTGGATGGAATCTAGTAAATATAATTTAAGGAAACAAATTTTTATTAATAAAAATGAAACTAGACCATGATAGCCTGACAGAAGAAACATTCTCAAACAACTAGGTCAGTGTGAGCCTCCTGAAAGCATGCTCTCAATTTTTGCACAGCCATACATGTAAGTGCATTCCCAAGCATTCTGGGTGTTTCTGTAGTAGTAATATTTTATAAAGATGAACATGTTTCTTTTGGCAAAAGTAGCAGGAAGATTAGAGACTCACAAATGTTGACATTATGAGATTTTATATTTATTCTCCTATTGTTTCTTTATAAAAACTTCTAATTAGAACATGAATGCCTAAGGCTCAGAATGTATCAGCACCTAAAAAATAATCCTAAAAATCTTTTCCAAACTAGTCATTGGATAAAAACAAATGGAATTCAAGAGCAGTCAGAATTATTTTTTTGAAATCCCATTGTTTCTATGTAAAAGTATTAAATCTAAATTTTTGTATGGAATTTTTAATTCTTCCACTCAATACAAAATTATTGAGCTTTTACAAGTTCCAGGTATCATGATGTGTTGCTCCAACAAGCATGCTCAAACAAGGTCTGACTTTTTATTTCATAGAGTTCAATTTTTTGTCATTATTTATATTCTCTAAACTAATTACATGAGCAAATTAATATTTTATTTTAGAATATTTCTTTTAAATCATATGTTTATCTCCTTAATGCTTATGGTGTACAGTATTCAGACCTGAAATTATAGAAAGTGATTTCATGTATAAGCTCAATTTTTAATGGTTAACTAAAATCCTTATTTAAAACATCTTTCCTTAAAGTTTACAGTATATTGTTATCTTACAAACCTATTCTTTTAATTCCATTGAAATAAACCGAGACCGAACTATAAAAATTTCTTCATACGAATTGGGGAAAGTTTACATTAAATTAGTGAACAGAATGAATTGTGAGTCATTGTAATAAGAATGCCATTGCTTTCCTTTCAACCACCTGTAGCTACTTAAAATTGGCTTTCCAACAATTCTGGTTAATGGATTGAAGAAATAAGATGTGGAGGAAGAACACCAGCCTAGCACGTAAGGAAGAATCTTGTTGCTCTTCTGCGAATGACTGGTTAGTATTGCTCAGATTGACCTACATCTCTAATAACAAACATTTATTCATCAAATGTATTTGGAAAAGCACTTATGTTCTAGGAGCTATGAATAGATCAAGAAATAAAGAAAGCTCTTGTATTTCTGGAGCTTCCTTGAAATAAATTAACATGAAAAAATTGAACCTATATAAAATATAGTATAAACCAATGTTACTCACTACAGGAAAAAAAAAAAACAGTAACCAGAGATGCAGAAAGACAAGCACACTGTTTTAGAAATTGTATCTGAGAAGACTTTTCTTAAGAGGTGGCATTTCAACAAAGTTTTGAATAAAATGAAGGCATATGAAATATAAGTACATAGGAAAATACTATTCTACATATAATAAACAACATTTCAAGGAAGGAAATAACAAGTTAGGAGCTCCTGATGAAAACGAACCTTGTTGAAATGAGGAATGACAGGAAGGTCCTAGTAACTTAAGCTCAGTGGTCAAGGGATGAGGGATAAGGAAATGAGGTTGGACAAATAGTCAGAGGGCAAGTCCTGTAGACATTACCATCACAAAAATTTATATTTCATTTCCTGTTAGGGTCCAGAAGGAAAACAAGATTTGCAAGGAGCCTATTTCTTACAGACAAACAATGGCAGCTGATTCTAGGGTGGTAGAAATAGTGTTACAGGATAGACTAAGATCAGGGATTAGTATAAAGAAAAACAAGATCATGCTGAGGATATGGATGTGACTAATGAGAGATGAGAAGAGCAATGATGACAATGAGTTTTGGCAGTTTGATGGATGGTGGTACAATTTACTGAGATGGGCAAGTGGTGTGTGGGGAGGACAGGAAGGATACGTTTTAAAACACGTCAATTTTGGAATGTTAATCTGCAATTAAGATGGACATGTTGAGTGGACAATTGAATATATTTGTCTGGATTTCTTCAGTAAGAGAATAGGTGTACATATTTGGCAGTCCAATTTTCTCACTAATCAACCCAGGGTATAAAGCCAGAAACTGAAGGCTCATTACATACATATATGTGTGTGTGTGTGTGTGTGTGTGTGTGTGTGTGTGTGTGTATAATATTGATGTATTTATGTACAAGAACATATCTCTAAAGTAATGTAAAAAGAAAATATGGAACACTAGAATTTGAAGTACAGGTACTTGTAACTGGAAAAAATATTTTTATAAATTTTCTTTTTTTATTGGAAATTTTTAATGTACACCTTAATGTGATTCATTCTGGCATGCTTTTCATTCTGACATTTCCATATATGCATTTTGATGAGCATTATTCATATAGGTTACCCCTTACCCTCCCCGATGCTTCGCCCCTCCCCATCTAAGTCTTCTCTATCTTTTACTTAGTAATATTTTTCTATATGTCCTTGGGTTCCAGTTCTGTTTAAGATAGAAACTTTTCCTATAGTGGTCTTTGTTTTTATCTTGTTAGAACAATTACATGCATTTTCTAGACCATTTATATTGACACCATTCTTATCTCCCCCCCCCTTTATTTTGATCTGACCTTTGAATAGGACTTTTCCTTCTTATAATTTTGAATCAGCTTTCACATATGAGTGAGAATATGTGGTATTTCTCTTTCTGAGCTTGTGTTCGTTCACTTAAAATAATTTTCTCTAATTCCATCCATTTTGCTGCGGATGACCTTATTTCATTTCTCTGGATTGCTGAATAGTATTCCTTTGTGTATATATACCATATTTTTTTATCCATTCTTCTGTTGAAGGGCACTTTGGTTGATTCCATATATTTGCTATTGTGAAAAGCGCTGCATTGAACATGGAGATAAAGGTGTCTCTGTGGTATGATGACCCATCTCCCTTTGGGTAAATTCCCAATAGTGTTATAGCTGGATCAATAGATCTACCATAAATTTTTTGATATAGATATAGTAACAAATGTATGATAAGATTGTTATGAAACTACTATAAGGATAGGGCCGGGATTTAGCTCAGTGGGTAGAGCGCTGTGCTGCAGTCTCTTGAGGTCCTGAGTTCAATTCCCAGCACCACAAAAATGGGAGAAGGACCTGGCAATCCACTCCCAAGGCAATCCCGAAACATCCAGCCATTGAAAACCCTAGGAGGGTTGCTATGAGTCAGATACCAACTCGATGGCATGTAACAACAACTATAAGGATGATTTTTAAGTTAATTAATTAATTAATTAGTTAATTTATTGGTACTGTGAATTAATCCCAGGGCCTCTACCACTGAGCTATATTCCTAGGCCTTTGTAAAATAATTTTTGTTTTGAGACAGGGTCTAGCTAAATTGTGCAGGCTGCCTCTGGCCTTGACCTTGTGATCCTCCTGCTTCAGCCTCCTGAGTCACTGGGATTACAGGATGTACCACCATATCCAGCTAAGGATGATTGTTTTATAGACACAATCCAAAGAATAATTAAAAATTATTTGTGAATTAATTAAAAATGTGGCTTTAAAATATTTAAACTTAAAATATTTAAGTCTTTAGTATGAAACACAAAATTCAGCTGGAAAATTATTGATATTTTAGAGCTTCTCATGAAAATATAAGCAAAATGAAATGTTCATGGACACAAATGCTAGGTACACTTGCCACCACAAGACACCAAAGTGAACACTTGGATCTATTTTTCTTTTTCTCTCTTTCTTTCTTTCTTTTTCTTTTCTTTTCTTTTTTTTTTTTTTTTTTTTTTTTTTTTTTTTTTTTTTTTTTTTTTTTTTTTTTTTTTTTTTTTTTTTTTTTTTTTTGAGTACTGGGGGTTGAACCCAGGGTCTCGCGCTTGCATGCTTTGCAAGTGCTGGACCACTGAGCTGCACCCCAGGCCATTTTTTTACTTTTTTGAGACAGGGTCTCACTAAATTACACAGATTTCCTCTGATCTCGAACTTGTGATCCTCCTGCCTCTGCCTCCCAAGCCACTGGGATTACAGGCATGCGCCACCTCGCCCGGCTCAAGACTTGGATCTATTTTTCATGCAGCACTAAAAGAGTTGATAAACTTTGCAACTTCTTTAGTGATGGTCCAAAAGCAATGAGAAAAAAGTTGCAGGATTAGTAAATACATGTTATAAACATTTTAGTGGAACTGCATTTAATAATTGTTAAATGAAAAAGCACTAGTGTTTGAAAAGATTCTGATATCTTTCAACATATACATGGATAATCACATGAAGTCTTCAAAATTCATTAACAAAGTTTTTCAATGGCTAGTTATTGCAGATTCCTTGATAATGCTACTAGCAGTATAATATTTGCCTGAAGCCATAGTCCTATGGCATCCGATCCCGTCAGAACTCAGAAGCTAAGTAGGTTCCAGCCTAGTTAGTACATGGATGGGAGAGTGCCTGGGAACACCAGGCACTGTAAGCTTAGGAGATGGACCCAGCAACCCACTTCCAAAAATCAATCCACCATTGAAAACCCTAGGAACAGCAGAGAAGCACTGACAATAGTCTTTCGCCTATTATATTGCTATGAGTCAGATACCAACTCAACGGCACCTAACAACAGTATAAAATTTACTTTTCAACACAGACATGCATACACTAGACTTACAGAGGAAAATAGATGGTATAAATATTTCAGATGAAATAAATTGTTCTGTTAACATAAAAACACTTAGCTAAAAATCACTCAAGTATATCATATGTTGTTATTGTTGTTGTTGTTGTTGTTGTTATTGTTGTTAGGGGTGGTTGAGTTGAGTCCAACTCATAGTGACCCTTATAGAGTTTTCAATAGCTGATTGTTTCAGGGTTGCTTCAAGAGTGGTATTCCATGTCCTTCTCCAGTGTCATTATATATCCATCTAGAACATATTATAGATATTTTAATATAATTGCGATTCAATATGCTAATACAGAAAGCTACCATACTTAACCTTAGATACATAACTTGAAAGAGTATTTGGACTGAAGATAAAATAATTGATCATTTGCAAATTTGAAATAAATAATCTATATATGTTCAGGTTTCTAGGTGTCCTACTCACTACCCTATGTTGTTGTTGTTGTTGTTGTTAGGTGCCGTCCAGTCGAGTCCAACTCATAGAAACCCTATGTACAGCAGATCGAAACACTTGCCGATTCTGTGCCAGGCAAACCATCTTATTTATGTTTAAGCCCATTGTTGCAGACACTGTGTCAGTCCATCTGGTGGAGGGTTTTCCTCTTTTGCGTTGACCTGCCACTCTTCCAAACATGATGTCCTTCTCCAGGGATTGTTCTCTCCTGACTACATGTCCAAAATATGTAAGACGCAGTTTGGCCATTCAATAGGCAAAACAGTATTGTCAGTGTTTCTTTGTTATTCATATAGTTTTCAATGGATGATTGATTTTTGAGAGGGGGTTACCAGGTCCTTTTTCCAAGCCTACAGCACCTGGTGTTCCCAGGTGGTCTCTCATCCAAGTACTAACCAGGTCCAACTCTTAGCTTCTGAGATCTGATGGAATCAGATGCCACAGTGGTATGGCTGCAGGTCAACTTATGCATAGATTTGTGTAAATACCAAAATTTTAGGAAAAGTTAAATGACTTCTCTCCACCAAAAAATGTTCTTCATTCTATCATTAAAACCCTGCTCTCCCTCAGTCCTAACCCATAGAAGACTAGCTCTTAGCCAGTACAGGACTGTCTTTTCAAAAGTTGACTCTTCTTTGTATTTGTAAATTTAGAGCTGTATATTTCCTTTTAATATATAGTCCATCATTTTTTAAAATTTCACAGTGAAAATTGTGTTTGCAGGTTTCATTTATTTCATGAAAACATTTTCCTGGAGTGTTTATTCCCCAATTTCTTGTATGTAGGTACATATACATAATATTCTTTTTGATTATTCTCTTGATTAAAATCTTGTATTGCTAATTTTATTTGGGCCAGTTATTTGGAAGATGTTCTCCTGGAAATACGGACAAAACTGGACTCCAGGTTTATGACAGAGTGGCTTACTTTGACTTCATTTAGCTTTTACTTCTGCCCTAGCAAACGTGGATTTCTCAACAGAAAATTTTTGTCACATCACCCATGGAAATAGACTGCTAGTGAAAAATGTTTAATTTTTATGTTTCTATATTTATGTCCATGACTCTATACCTTGGAGTTATAGTCTACAGAAGATCTTGACAGATCTTGACAGATCTTGATCTATCATAGCAACTTTTAAAAATAATGAGATTTAGACTTCTGAACTCAAGCTATTCCAACCCCTTCCTGAAATACATTAGCTAGCCTCTTCAGAGAAGTCACTGTGGCATCTGCTCTCTGCTCTCTACAGTAGAAATCTTTACTTTTCTCCACTACTATGGGCAGTCCTTCTACATATTTGTTGACTTAGTAAGGAATCTGTGATCTCCTAACTTCCCCAGCCCAGTGTGTCTATCAGCTTGTGATGCTGTGAGGGCCTGTGTGTTGTTGTGATGCTGAAAGCTATGCTACTGGTATTTCAGATACCAGCAGAGCCATCCATTGTAGACAAATTTCAGCTGAGCTTCCAGATGAAGACAGACCAGTGAGAAGTACTGGAAGCCTACTCCCCCAAAAATCAGCCATTGAGAACTCTATGAGCAGCAGAGAAGCACTGTCAAATACAGTACCAGAAAATGAGCCCCACAGGTTGCAAAGCATTTAGAAAAGACGACTGTAGAGTTGTCACCTCAAAGTAGAGTCAACCTTATTGACATGAATGGAGTAAAGCCCCTGGAACCTCCATTTGCTGGTGTGGCTAGTGATTGAAACAGTGGGCTCAAACATCAAAAAGATCATGTGCATGGCACAGTGTCAGGTAGTGTTTTGTTCTGTTGCACATAGGGTCACTGTGAGTTGGACCTGACTTGGCAGCACCTAACAACTAACAACAACTACCTCAGAAGAAAAGTTTTTGTGTATTGTTTCAGGTTATTTTATATTTTGAATAATTTTGAAAAAAATGTTTTATAATCTGTTAACTTTATGCCCTATGCCTCAAATTGAAAACTGTAGATGTAGCATTTCTACAAACAATTTCTCTTAGGATTTGGTCACTGTTAAAGGACACACACTCACAGAAATATCATTTATATTATATGGCCTTATCAGATATGCTAGCTCAGTTTAAGTTATAACACAATCCTTTTATATTAGAGGATCATATTCTTCAGGAAGAATATGTGTGATATAAGTACTTGCTTTAATAGAGTTTTTCAAACACCAGGCTCTCTAAATTTATTTTGGTTTTAATCATGTCAACAAGAAAGGAAAAATCAGAGTGCGTACAGGGATGTCTACTCCTCTTGTTAATCTGGAAAATATTGCACCAAACTTAATTTTTAAGATGTATTTTACAGAAGCATGTAGATACAGATCTCGTTACAAATGTACTCTCTAAAGCCCCATCTGAAGTATTTTATCAGAATTAGCTCTTGTGTTCATTCACACTATGTAGATAATGCCAGAATATTCAGTAAGCTTTTTAATTAAAAAGTGACTATAAATGATATATAATAACCAAGTAGCTGACACACAGTAATTACATTAATATCATTAGTTCTCTTGAGATATTTTACAATAGATGCTGAAATGTCCCACTTTTAACAGTAAGCACAATAAGGATTAACTCAAATTAAAGGAGATCCCCACAGCAATTGCTTTCTTTTCAGGGAAATTATATGGCCTTTTAGCTTGCGTATGTAAAAATCTGTGATTGTTCTCATTCTTTTCCTATGTGAAACCCAATAGTGACTTACAACAATCATCTGTTAGAGAAGTTCAGCAAAGATGTTTCAAAAACTTTGAGGTAATTTGCAGAATTACAAAGTTCAGTGGTTTTATAACAGTTCTGAAAAAATAAAATCAAAGTCATCATTCTGCTCCTTCTGACATGCACAAATATGCTCATACATACAAGTACACACATATGCATATAAGTATATGTTAGAACTTTGTAACACAAGCACTCTATGTAATTAAAACTAAATTAGTTCCTACTGCCAACACAGAATTCCATCATACAAAATATGATTATTTTCTTTTTTCTTAATAAATATATCTGCATGTACATGGATATTTTTTAAATTACATACTTTTGTCTGCAATAAATATTTTGAGAATTCACCATCTTCAAGTCCAACGCTGCTGTGCTTTTATTTAACTATTACTTTAGTCAGATCATTCATTGTTTAATATATTTAGAGCATCCTACATGCTATCTGTCATAACAGAATATTTGAACACTGAATATTTTCCTCTGATCTTGCCTACCTCTTGCTTCATTTCTTCTTCTTTATACATTCTCTTCAGTCTCAAAATTGTCTTACTCCTAAAAGGAATGTACATTTCTTTTGAGCACTCCTACAAAGGCCCACATTCATATTTCACTCTGCTCTCTTTGCTCTCTGTAGCTACTCTTTAAGACTCAGCCCCTGTCTCAACTCATTTGTAAAATGTTCCATGACCTGTCAACTCCTAGCATATTTTTTCTCATCAATCTCCCTCTAACACATTTCACTTTTGGATTGAATCTTCTTTTTCATGTTTTGCTTTCTTTAAAAAAATGTATCTATATGCCGACTACATAATCTTTGTTTAGAAAGAAGAGATGCACCTTTTAATTTGTGAATAACTAAAGATTTCTCAACAAAACTCAGTAAGTCAGTAAGGCATGAAATGGCATACTGTAAGCCCTGCAAGAAAATAATTGCCAAATTGGATTAATTTATCGAGAAAAGATATCCTTCAAAATAAAAGAATAACAACTTTCCCTGATAATACAAACTAAAGGAATTTATGTCCACTAAGCTGGGAGTGCAGAAGATACTTAAAGGAATACTACACATCATAGAGAATGATAAACAGTACTGTAAGACTATATTGTTATTGTTAGGTGCCGTTGAGTTGTGTCTGAATCATAGTGGCTCATAGGGTTTTCAATGGCTGATTGTTTCAGGATTGCCTCAGGAGTGGATGGCCATGTCCTTCTCCCATACTGTAAGAATATAGGGAAGAATAAATCTCAGAGGAATAGCAGATAAGCAAATGACGGTTAAGAAATAATTAAACTTTCCAGAAACAACAAAATGGCAGGAAATAGTATATAACTTTCAGTAAGAATGAAATTATGCCATTTGCAGGAAAATGGATGGAACTGAAGAGTCTCGTGTTAAGTGAAATAAGTCAGACTCAGAAAGACAAATGTCACATGTTTTCTTACATATTAAGAACCTAGATTTTTTTTAAGGACATGAAAGTAGAAGTGGACTATTGTGGGGATGGAAGGGCTGTAGGAGGATATGGAGGAAGTTAGGTGATGCAGAAAACTACGTATACATGTATGAAACTGTTATAATGAAATCCATTAATTTGAATAACTCAAATTGAATATGCTCAAAAAATATGCTTTTGAATATGCTCAAAAAATAACATAAACTTAATAGTAACTCTAAAATGTTAATGGTGTCAATTCTTCAGTTAAAATATATACACTGGCAGATTGGATTAAAAAACAAGACCCAAATGTTTGTGGCCTATAAAATATAAACCTCACTGGAAAAGACAAACATACCTTGAAAATGAAAGGATAGAAAAAATATTAAAAAAAAAAAAAAAAAAGGAACCCAGCCGGGGCACTGTGATGCATGCCTATAATCCCAGCGGCTCTGGAGGCGGAGACAGGAGGATTGCAAGTTCCAGACCAGAAGCAGTCTGCATAATTTAGCGAGATCCTGTCTCAAAAAGTAAAAAAAAAAATTGGGCTGGAGGTACAGCTCAGTGGTCCAGCACTTGCAGAACATGCAAGCGTGAGGCCCTGGGTCCAACTCCCAGTACCACACACACACAAAAAAGGAACCCAAAAGCAAGCAGGAATAGTGATACTCATATATGAAAAAGCAGAATTGAACCAACATTAGTCAGAAGAGATGAAGAAGTGTGCTTCACATTGATAAAGAGAATATTCATATATATACATAAACACACACACACACATATACATACATACACATACATATGGTGCTGTTGAGTCATGTCTGACTCATAACAATGCTCATAGGGATTTTCAATGGCTGATTGTTTTGGGATTGCTGTGGGAGTGGATTGCCAACTCCTTTCCCACTCAAGAGTATATTGTTGTTGTTGTTAGGTGCCGTCAAGTATCCGACTCATAGTGACCCTCATAGTGTTTTCAATGGCGACTCTATCGGGATTGCCTTGGGAGTGGATTGCCAGGCCCTTCTCCCATTTTTGTGGTGCTGGGAATTGAACTCAAGACCTCAGAGACTGCAGCACAGTGCTCTACTAACTGAGCTAAATCCCAGCCCACCAAGAGTATATAGCAATTGCAAATTTACAGACGCTGAGTGTCAGCACACCCAATTTCATAAAACAAATACTACGGAACAAAAGAACTCAGCAAGACCCCCCAACACAATAATTGCATGTTTCTTTAATAAACTACTCTTACCAATAGATTGGTCTCCCAGGCCAAAAGGGAAAAAAAATAAACAAAAAACAATGAAGGAACATCAGAGTTGAACAGCAATATCAATCAACTGGACTTAATAGACATTTACAGAATATTGCACCCAACAGGTACAGAAAACATTTTTCTCAGAAGCCCATACAACTTCCTCCAGAATAGTCCAAATTTTAGGTCATACTATAATTCTTAACAAATACAAGCAAATTGAAATAATTTCTTGAATTTTATCACATGATAATGGAATAAGACTAAAAATCAACAGCAAGAGAAACTACAGAAAATATACAAAAATATGGAGATTGAATAATATACTTTTAAATAATCATTGGGTCATAGAAAAAATGAACAATAATTTTGTAAGTTCCTAGATTCAAATAAAAACAAAAATACAACAAACCAGAACTTGTGGGATTCGGTGAAACATGTTCTAAAAGGCACATTTCTATCTATAAAATGCCTACATTATATAATCAGAACAATATCAAGTAAATAACCTAATGATACATCCAAGGTCTTAGAAAAAAGAAAATACCAGTAGCAAATTAGTAGAAAGAAGGAAATAGTAAAAATCATACTTAAAATTAATGAAATAGAGATAAAAGATCATAAAGGATTAGTAAAACAAATGGTTGTATGAATGGATGAACAAGATTGAAACACCATTTGTCAAACTAACCAAAAGATAAGTAAGGGAATGGATACAAAAATTACTGAAATTACAGAGGAAAAGATTATTATCACAACAGATATCACTGAAATCCAGAGGATCATATAATATTCCAATAAATTGGAAAATATAGAAGAGCTTGATGTATTTCTGAACACATATGACTTACAGAAATTTAACCAAGAAGATATTAAAAGTTTAAACAGATAAATAACAAGCAATGAGATTGAAGAAGTAATAAAATGTCTCTCAACAAAATTAAGACTAGGACAGGGCAGATTCATAGCTGAATTCTACCAGACATTTAAAGAACTAACATTAAGGTTCCTAAAACTAATCCACAAAATACAAAGGGAAAAAAACACTTCCAAATTCATTCTACAAAGCCAGTATTATCCTAATATCAAAACTGGATTAGGACACAATATAAAAAAATAGGTATATTTCCTTAATGAATATAAATGCAAAAATTCTCTATAAAATATTTGTAAATTGAATTCAATAATACATTATAAAGCTGGGCATGGTGACAGAGTGGTGGTGCATATTTGTAATCCCAGTGGCTGGGGTGGTGGAGGCAGGAGGATCGCAAGGTCGAGACCAGAGGCAGTCTGCATAACTTAGTGAGACCCTGTCTCAAAAAGTAAAAAAGTGGGCTCGGGGTGCAGCTCAGTGGTCCAGCACTTGCAAAGCATGCAAGCGCGAGGCCCTGGGTTCAACTCCCAGTACCAGAAAAAAACAAAAAAGCTAGGCATGGTGGTACATGCCTGTAATCCCAGCAACATGGGAAGTGGAGGCAGGAACATTGTGACTTTGAGGCCATAGGCACCCTGTGTAACTTAGCAAGACCCTGACTCAAAATAAAAACTAAAACATGGGCTGGGGACACAGCCTAGTGGAAAAGCACTTGCAAAATATGTACAATTTCTGGGTTCAATCCCCAAGCACTGCAAAAAAAAATTAAAAATATGAAAAATATCATGCACCAAGATCAGATTGCATTCATCCCAGGACTACAAAATTGATCCAACACATACAAATTGGTAAACATAATCTAGCACATAACCAGAATCAATGCAAAAATCATATAATCACCTCAATAGAGGCACAAAAAGCCTTTGACTAAATTCAGAATGCCTTTATGATATAATTACTGAAGAAATTAGGAATAAAAGGACCACATCTCAACATAATAAAGGCTATATAAGACAAAACTATAGCCAGTGTTATACTGAATGTGGAAAAAGTTAAATCATTTCATCTAAAATCCGGAGCAAAACAAGGATGTCTACTATCAACACCCTTAACTTAATATAGTGCATGAAATATTGGCCAGAGCAGTAAGACAAGAGGAAGAAATAAAAAAGATATGAATGAGAAGGTCAAAAATCAAAGTATCACTATTTTCAGATGATATTATCCTATATTTAAAGACCCAAAACACTCTACCAGAATCTTAGGTCTGTTAAACATGTTCAGCAAATTAGGAGGACACTAAATCAATATACAAAAATCAATAGCTTTTCTCTATACCAGAAAAAAATTTGCAAAAAAATAAGTAAACAATCTTGTTCATAATACCTTCTCCCAAGAAACACTAAGGAATATACCTAACCAAAGATGTGAAAATATTCTATAATAAAAATTATAAAATACTAAAGAAAAAAATGAAGAAGACACTAGAAGGTGGAAAGACAGCCCATGATCATGAATCAGCAAAATTATTATTGGGAAAATGGCCATATTACAAAAAGTCATGAACAGATTCAGTGTAATACCCATCAAATGTTCAATGACACTCTTTACATGAATAGAAAAAAATCCTAAAACTAATATAGAAGCACAAAGATACTCATCCAAAGTAATATTTAGCAAAATGAGCCATGCTAGAGGTATCACAATATCCAATCTCAGATTAAACTATGGACCCACAATAATAAAAACAGCATGGTACTGCCACAAAATAGACAAGTATGTCAATGGAATAGAGGCCCCAGAAATAAGCCTATTCACTCACAGATATCTTATTTTTGACAAAGGTAACCAAAACACATTGGAAAAAACATAATCTCTTTAACAAGTGTTGCTGGGATGATTAAATATCCACATATACAAGAATGAAACTTCATTTCTACCTTTCACCCTGTAAAAAAATTAACCTAAAATGGATCTTAATGTAGGACATGAAACTCAGAGACTACTAGAGGAAACCAAAGGGAAAATACTGCAAGAATAGGCACAGGCAATTACTTTCTGAATAAAACCCCAACACTTCAGAAAATAATGAGTATTGCCAAATGAGATTGCATCAGACTAAAAATCTTTGGCCCTGCAACTAAGAGAGTTATCAAAATGAAGAGACAGCTTACAAATGGGGGGTGGGGGTGGGAAGGAATCTTTCCCAGTGAATCATCCAATAGAAGGTTAATATCCAGAATGTTAAAGAACTAAAAAGAATGAAATATCAACAAATGAGCCAATGAACTGGCAGATATTTTTCAAATGAAGAAATAAAAGTGGCCAATAAATACATAAACATTGTTCAACAATTTTAGCCATCAAAACTGCAAATCAAAACTACATTGAGAAATCACCTCACCCCAGTCAGAATCATCAATAAAAACAAATCATCAACAAAAAAACAAATACTGGTGAGGATGCAATTAAAAATGGACTCATGTACTGGTGATAGGAATGTAAATTAGTCCAGGCCCTATGGAAATCAGAATAAAAGTTCCTCAAAAAATAGAACTACCATAAAATCCAGTTATATCACTCCTGAATAAGAATAAGTGAAAGAAATCAAAGGCAGCATACAATAAAGATATATGAATAACTATGTTTATTATGTTGCTACTCACAATAGCCATGGCATGGAATCAGGCGAGGTCATTATCAGTAGGTAAATAGTAAATACAGTGTGGTACATATACACAATGGAGTATTATTCAGTCATAATTAAAGATAAAATCAGCTGAGTGTGGTGACACATGGTTGCAATCCTAGCATCGAGGAAGCTAATAAAGGGAGATCATGAGTTCCAGGCCAGCCTGGGCTACACAGTAAGACTTAATTTCAACAAACCAAATCAAACCAAATCAAAGCAAAATCAAATCAATACCAAAATAAACAAACAAATAACCCTACCCTGACAAAATAAAACAACATTAAAAAAGAACAAAATCATGTCATTTGCAGATATATAGATCATTATGTTAAATGCAATTGGCCAGTATCACATGCTTTCTCATTGTAATTGTTCTAAACCCTGAGATTTATAGTCAGTTGTCACACAGCAATAGTCAGAATATATTGTTATGTACACCTAAGGACAGGTTCCATCTTTCAGATAAACTGAAAATTCAACCGCTGTCAGTATCATTAAGAGTCAAGTCCTATAAGGATTCTTGGAGATTATGGTGGTCTAGTACTATGCCTAAGGTTCTGGCTACTTTGTCAGATTTTCTATTCCTTGTGCCAGGGCAGAGGCCATATCAAGAGCTCTTTTGTTAAAGAACAAAGTAGAGAGTAGGAACGGTTTTACTAACCCTAATGATATTTTCATTCTATGACAATTTTCTCTTTATTTATGAGTGGTGGTTGTTGGTGGTGTGAGGTGCCATTGAGTTGCGTGCAACTCATAGCAATCCTCAGGGTTTTCAATGGCTGACTGTTGCAGAATTGTTTCGGGGGTGGACTACCACATCCTTCTCCCATTTTTGTAAGTACCCAATATGACTGGGCAAAATACCCAGTCATTTTGTATAATATTTTTATATACTGTTGGATTTGGGTCACTTGTATTTTATTTGGTATGTTTCTACCTGTACTCATAAGAGATAATATGTGTTGTTTTCTTTTCTTATGATGTCTCTAGTTTTGGTACTAAGAACAAACTCTTCATAGCATGAGTTAGGATGTGTTCACTGCTTCTTTTAATTTTGGAAGAATTTGAGAAGAATTGGTAGCAGTTCCTTTTTTAATATTGATAGAATTTACCAGTGAAGATTTCTGAGATTAGGTCTTTCTTTCTGAATAGAATTTTGATTGCTACTTTAATTTTGGCTTAGCTCAGTTGTAGAGTGCTGCTCTTCACGCTCTGAGGTCCTCAGTTGGATCCCTAGTGTCACAAAAATGGGAGAATAGCCTGGCAGCCCACTCATGAAATATCAAATAATCAGCCATCAAAAACCCTACAGTCTACCTAAAGTCTCATTAATGTTTTTGAATCTTTCAAAGAGTCAACTTTTAATAAATTTGGTCCTTTATTGGTTTTCCTATTCTCTATTTTATTTAGTTTCAACACAACCTCTGCTATGTTTTTCTGTTTTGCTTATGTTATGTTTAGCTTTCTTTTTCTCATGTCCTGAAGTAAAAGGTTGTTACTGATGTGCGATACTTCTCCTTTTTAAGTAAAAGTGTTTATAGATATGCAGCTTTTTAAAAACTAATCCCATAATTATAAGGTGGTATGTGTTTGTTTGCATATCCAGGTGCAATCGCTTTTCTATAGAGAATTTATTTAAGTTTCATATGAAAGTAGATATGAGTAGAATAATTATTACATAACCAGTATAATTAAGAAAAACATTGTAGCAAAAAATTAAAATTTAGATTTTAGTATTTGTAATTATACTAACTAAAAATAAATACTAAGTTCAAATATCAACTCATTACTCCTTGGCTTGCTACTCAAATCCATTGCTCTTTTCTTTTTGGGAATATTTTCCCATTATATCCTCCACATAACTGCCAAACCTACAAAAATAAAAATCATGGGAATAAAGTACATAGTACCAAATTAGCCAACTTAGATGAAATCGAAAAATGAAAACATGAAAAAAAAAAAAGCGTAGCATCTGATATCTAAACCCAACACTAGGCTCCATTAAGCAGAACATATTTATGTACCAGTTACTCAACTCAGTAATTATGCAGGGAGAAGGCGATGAGAAGTACTAAGGAAGGTCGATTGTTTCTGATTAAACAGAACCCTGGAAATATCAGTTTACTAACCTAACCTTGAGTGCTAGAGTTGCCTTTTGTTTGTGTGAGGCTTTCTATCAGTTTCTTCTAAGAGGCAGACATAACAACCAATCTCTACATATAAATAGATTTGTAAATCCCTCCAATTAGGAAATACTTATAATTTTTCTGTACAAAAAAAAAACCTCAGTATTTTTTTTTCATTTCACAGATTTTAAACTGGATGAAAACTGCATCAGTAACAACATGACTCCTAGCAACCATCCACAGTGAGGGGCAGGTTGGCAGCTTTGAGTGGCATACTGCTGAGGGTGGCCAGCTGCCAAAATAAGCTGCCTCTACTTAATCCCTTGATAATGTTTTCCATTTTGGAAAATTAATTATTTATGGAGTGATAGTTCATTTAAACAAAATGCATAAATATGAAATGCACTTTCCTCATGGTACTAACACTGCACACTCCAACAGGACAACTGAGCATTATAAAACACGTACTGGAAATGGCTGAAGTATTTATGTTATATTCACATGCTTTGATCTAAGATCTGGAGATGAGCACCTGTAACAAATGAACTCAGGTGTGTATTACAACAGAGCTTTCAATACTACCTGAAAAGTCATACGGAGAGTCATAGAATAAAAAGTATAGTTTGGAACACCAACTTTCAAATTCTGATGGTAATTGCTTTACTATAGAATAATTCATATTTTTTTCCTGATTTATATTGTGTCAGTTATCAAAAAATGCCCCTGATAGTTTTAGGTGTCAGTGTCTGTGTTAGTAAATAGAAATAGCTTTGTTGTTCATTTTTTAAATTTTGTCCTGTTTTGTTTTTCCTTTGTTTTCTTTTTAGTAACTAGCTTTGGTTTCTTGAGACTCTCACACTTCTGTACTTTGAATCTTAAAAATAAATAAATAAAATAGAAATAAATTTTAAAAACACTAGTAACTTTACTGTTTCATCATTAGATTTTTGTATTATGAACAAAGTTAAGATCCTTCATTCTTCTAAGATTAGGTCTTAGGTACAATTCCAAAGTACCACTACATATGTACACCTCTCTTTAAGGCAACTCTTTCCTGAAATCTAACCCTCCTCTTACACTTAAACTGCAGATTTAGCACAGTAAGAGTTAAGAATAATAATCAACAAATAAGATCTCCATAAGTGCCAATAATCATTCTATCTGCTTTACAATTGTCATCTCACTGATCCTCTGAAGATAACTTCAACATGAAAACAGTCAATATGAAAACAGAAGATGGGTTTGGTGGCGTATGCCTATAATCCAAGCGGCTTGGGAGGCGGAGCCAGGAGAATCGCAAATTCCAGACCAGAGGA